>PJEM01010150.1:0-65130 GCA_004023845.1 Helogale parvula | reverse complement strand
GGACATTTAGGTTCTTTCCATGATTTGGCTATTGTAGAAAGTGCCACTATGAACATTGGGGTACATGTGCTCCTATGCCTCAGCACTTCTTTATCCCTTGGGTAAATCCCTAGCAGTGCTATTGCTGGGTCATAGGGGAGTTCTATGGATAGTTTTTTGAGGAACCTCCACACTGTTTTCCAGAGCGGCTGCACCAGTTCACATTCCCACCAACAGTGTAGGAGGGTGCCCGTCTCTCCACACCCTCGCCAGCATCTAGTCTTTTGACCTGTTCATTTTAGCCACTCTGACTGGTATTCAAGATGTAAAAACATATGACCCATAAATTAATCAAAAGAAAGCAAACTACAGACATTAGAAGACAGGGATATGAAAACAGCTATTAGATCTATATGCAAGTATTTAAGTAAAGACATGGACAATACTTTTAAAAGTCTCCAAGAGCACGTGAGGCTCAGTTAGCTGAGCATCTGACTTCAGCTTCAGTCATGATCTCACAGTTAGTGGGTTTGAGCCCTGCATCGGGCTCTGTGCTGACAGCTTGCTCAGAACCTGGAGCCTTCTTTGGAATCTGTGTCTCCTTCTCTCTCTACCCTTCCCCTGCTTGCTGTCTCTCTCAAAAATAAATAAATGTAAAAATTCTTTTAAAGCCCCCAAACTTCTAGAGTTAAAAATATATTCTCAAAAGAAAAACTTACTGATAGTAAAGAAGATACTGCTAAAGAAATATGATATTGAAACTACTCATAGTGCAATAGAAACTACCCATAAATGAAGCACCAAGAAAAAACAAACCAAAAAAAGACTGAAAAATTTAACAGTATCATTGAGCTGTGGGATGATATCAAGCAGTCTTACATATGGGTAATTGGAGTCCCAGAATGGACAGAGAGCAGAAGTAATATTTAAAGCAATGATAGTCATAATTTTCAAATTGGATATTATACACTCACACATTCAAAAATTTAACAAACTGTCTGCAGGAAAAACACAAAGAAAAGCAACCAAGACCCATCATCTAACTATTGAAAGCTGTGATAAAGATAAAATTTTAAAATCCGTTAGAGAGGAAAAAAATACACAACACACAGGAAAAAAAACTTAAGAAAAACTTCTTCATCAGAAAATACATCAGTTGGGGCACCTGGGTGTCTCAGTAGGCTGAGCATCTGGTCCTGATTTGGGCTCACATCATAATCTCACATTTCATGAGTTTGAGCTCCCATTTCAGGCTCTGTGCTGACAGTATGGTGCCTGCTTGGAATGGATTCATTCATTGATTCATCCTTCCTCCCTCTCTCTCAAAATATATAAATAAACTCTAAAAAAGAAATAAAATACATCAGTTAAAAGAGAACAAAATCTTTGAAGTGCTCAAATAGCTTAAAATGTTATACCCAATTAAATTACCTTTAAAAAAATTAAGGTAAAACAGTCTTTTAAAGACAAACAAAAGCACAGAATTTACTATTAGCAGTCCTTCACTCCAAACACTCCAAAGAACTTAAAGTTCTTTAAGTGTAAGTAAAATTTGGGTGTACACAATGAAATGCAAAGTGTTGGAAATAGTAAATACACAAATAAACGTAAAAGGACAAATAAGTGTTTCTGTTGTTCATGTGTGTAAAGAAAGAATGAAAGCCAGAGCCCTGCTAATTTTTTGAGGAAAGGTCCAATTAACAGAAGTTTGTTTTTTTATTAAGTTTACTTTAATTTCAGTATAGTTAACATGCAGTTTTATTATTTTCAGGTGTATAATATAGTGACTCAACAGTTCTATACATTACTCAGTGCTCACCATATGTGTACTCCTTAATCCCCATCACCTATTTCACCATCCTTGCACCCACTCCTGCTCTGGTAACCATCTGTTTGTTCTCTAGGGTTAAGAAAGAATTTTCTTTTTAAAATGAAAAGTTTATATTCTGGTTTCTCTTCAGATCGCATAAATCTTTCACCTTTTAAAATGAAAAGTTTGCCTTGGGCAAAAAAGTAGTTGCATCAGATCTAGCTGACAACAGGTAAGACAGCTTATTACATAAGACTTGTAATAACGAAGCGATCAACCAGGCAACATGGGAAAAAAAACAAGCTCAGCAACAGTATTGCTCCTGCCAGTGACGGTGGACTGTTAGCATGACCAGGATGACAAGCAGAACAGTAGTTCCTTGGGTTTACCCAGGTATTTGGGCATTCATGTCCTTTACATTAAAAGCATATCTCGGACACCCTCTTACTGTCTAGGTACTTCCCAAATGTGCACCACTTAGCCCTCTCGTGCATTTTCACCATTCCCAACGCACCTCAGTTTGTCATACAACCTAGATGGAGAGTCACTCACACATTCTCCAATTATTTATTGAGTTCCTATGATGTTAGAGGTCCCTTGCTGTTTTGAGAAAAACTATTCAGAGCACATATTCTTTTTTTTTTTTTAATTTATTTTTGAGAGACAGAGAGAGACAGCACAAGCAGGGGAGGGTCAGAGAGAGAGGGAGACACAGAATCCGAAGCAGGCTCCAGGCTCTGAGCTGTCAGCACAGAACCTGAAGCGGGGCTCGAACCCACAAACCGTGAGATCATAACCTGAGCTGAAGCCGAATGCTTAACCAACTGAGCCACCCAGGCGCCCCACAGAGCACATATTCTTAAGTTAGAGAGACATGAATTTAAACGCTGGTACCAGCACTAACTAGCCCAGGATCCCTCAGGCAGTTGTTGACCGTCTATGCACCTCCATTTTCCCTTTTTATAAAATAGGATTAAAAATACCTACTTCATGGACAGGGCCACCATACATAGTTGGGTGTATTATATAGTTCTGTTCACAGAGGTATGGGAAATAATAAATAAATTGCCAAGTACCTAACTCCAAATTAGCATTCTCAAGTGTTAACTGATAATGTCATGCTACAATGAATCAGCTATGGACCTTGTCCTCCAGAAGCTTCCAGAGGAGCATGGGAAATGGTTCAGGTGTAGCAAGAAAGGAAAGCACTCATGACAACTGTCAGTGTGGATAAAGAATAACTGAATCTGGGAAGAAGGTGACTCTTCCCAACTAAGAAGACTGTGTGGTACTTTCTTATTTGCCAGATGAAACATTTCTGAAATGTAACCGATTAAAAGAAAGTTGAGTGCCAGTTTGGGGCTGCCAAAATCAAAAGGTTAAAATCGAAGAGGCCGAAGTGCATCCTTGTGCATCTCCACATTCAGGACCAAGTTCCCAGTGCAGATGTAGGACTACTGCAGGTCACACTCCGATGTCCATAAAATGGCTACATATGGAGAAGTGGCCCGAATACAATTTGGTTAAAAATTCATTCTAATTAAGGACCTATCATGAGCCTGACTTTGTATATAAAACTGTCTGCCCATCAGAATTAATACTCTTATAATGAAACTTTTCCCCAGTCAAGGATTGAAAGGGACAATGTAAGTCAGGATGGTCAGCTTAGAAATGCAGCTGCCTAATCCAGCTTTGGGACATGCTCAGCTCTCCTCATGGGACAGTTCTGATTAATGACAGCAGGGCACAGAAAGACAAAGCATGGCTTTAAACTCTAGTCCATGCAATTAGGCTTGTTAGATTTTTTATATATGGCTTTAAGACTTACTTCAGCAAATCATGGAAGGCTGTTCCTCTATTTTCATTCTCCTCAGCATGTAACTTCTTATGCATTACTAAAATGTAAGTAACTTTTCTAATTGCATGACAAAAATATTCCACACAGCAACTGGTCTTAATAATATACTTACAGTTGGCCATTTCATTACCTGATAATTACCAGATCATTAGAGCAAATAATATATCCTTGTGGGATAAACTTATGGCAGTAATTTCAGAGAAAAGAAAAGGAAAGCCCTCTTAAAGTCGCCAGTAGGTAATGTGTAGAATTAGCTATTGAAGGAAAGGAATAGAAATGTACTTTTAAAAAGTAAACAGCAATACAATGATATTTATGGCAATTTCTAGACAATGAAGTCAGAACAGAATGGCTGAATGGATATGGCCCAACCTCCTCATTTTACAGGTAAGAACAACAAGGCCTGCAAAGTGTAAGGAGCTCAATGGGCTCACAGAGCGAAGGTAAGTAGAGTCACATGACAACGGGTTACTATCCCTTATTACATAGCTCTTTCTTTTTCATCAAAGAATCCCCTAAAGGCAACATAGATTTGAGTCTTAAAATCTTGATTAACTAGGGGCACCTGGGTGGCTCAGTCAGTTAAGCATCCAACTTCCACTCAGGTCATGGTCTTATGTTCATGAGTTCAAACCCCACATCAGGCTCTGTGCTGACAGCTCAGAGCCTGGAGCCTGCTTCGGATTCTGTGTCTCCCTCTCTCTCTGGTCCTTCCCCACTAATGAGCTCTCTTTCTCTGTCTCTCAAAAATAAACAAACATAAAAAATAAAGGCTTGATTAACTGAAATATTTAGGAAATGTAGAGAACTAGTTAATTGGATTTTCTAGTTAAGCTAGATTTAATGAACGGTTTAACCAAAAATTAACCTGAGTCATGGTTTTACAGCAGCTAGAGAGCCCAGATTTAGCATGTCAAGTCTCTCCGACCCTGGGGGTTCCAGGCACTAACCTCAGCCACCACTTCACCTGGCTCACCTCTCATTATCCTGCAGATGGTGATTTAAACACTTTTTTTCAACCTGGTCTTTCCTACATTCCACACTAGGCAACCCCTGCCAATTTTGTGTTCTTATAGCTCTGTCCCGCAGTGTGAAATCCTATCATTTTTGTATTTATTCAATATTTATTTTTCCTCTCTAGACCAGTTTTCAAACCTGACCATCCATCAGGATCCCCTGGAGGGCTGGTTAAAACACAGATTCCCGGACCCTACCTTTAGAGTTCCCAGATTCAATATGGGATGTGAGAATTCACATTTCTAACAAGTTCAAGGCAATGTTAATTATCCAGAGACCACAACTTAAAAATCACTAAGCTACACTATCAGATTCATGAAGGCAGGGACTGGGTCTGTCATTCATTGTTCTATCCCTAGTGCCAGCACCATGACTGGCACAGAATTGTTCTCAGCAAAGACTAGACAAGTGAACAATTTGTTTTCTCTGGGGCAAAAAAATAGTTGGGTAGAATATTAGGGAAAGATCTATGAAGGGTATACAGGAACTCTTTACAGTATCATTACAATTTTTCTGTACATTGAAGATTCTTCCAGGATAAAAAGGTATATGTATATTACATACATACACACATGCGTATGTCAGTCAGTGAACAACAACAAAACCTTAGTGTGTATCAGGCATGAGTGGTGAAAGCCTAGATGTTTCCTTTTTTATTCAGTTTCCATTAGAAATTGATCACTTTTCTTGGGCTCCCTACTGAAGAATGTGTCCCACAGTCAAGTACTGAATAACCAAACATTCAGAATGGGTTGGCTTCTGGTAAAGAGTTCCATCAGTCCTTTACCTGTAATTGTGGCTGACACCTCTGGCTTCAGCTCCCCTGGACCAAAAGAAAAAATGTGCAACTGGATGATGCTTTCTATTTACTCAATGTAAGCATCTTTATCACAGCCAATTACATCCCAAGTGCCCTTTGAGAGCCTGCAGGGCCTGTTGAACGCAAAAGCGGAGACAGCAACAACCTTTTGGATGCTTTACGGGCTCTAGGAAGGCCCCTTGGCCTCTAAATGTCTCTAATCCTGCCACTGGCCTGGGATTTGCACCAAAAAAGAGCCTCAGTTTTCAAGCCTTGCCTCTCCCCGAAGACTACTGTGACAATGCCAATGTAGTAGTACTTTCAAATATTAGCCACCATTTTGGCCCCAGATGAAATTAATTTATCAGCTCACTTTCTAACGTGACAGCCAGCTTTGGGAAGGAGGACTGAAAGAGACACACCTAGGTATGGAACCTAAGTAATACATATGGGGACAGAGGGTCCTAGGCGAGAGGCCCCAAAAGGGTCCTAAGAAGGAGGAAGCAGCTATAAGATGAACACCTGGTTGCTGGCCAGGCCTGGACTCACCATGTACTTTCCTGAACATCTTTAGAAAAAGGATATGATCCTTCCTTTCTGTCTGCCCCATTCTCTGCCTGATGAGGAACCACTTCCCAGTTCAGAGACAGCCTCTCTGTGTCCTCCCCTGACACCAGGGATAAAGGAGCTCCCTGAAGCCTATTTTATTAGGGCACTAATCCCACTCATGAGGCCTCTGCCTTCACGACCCAATCACTTCCATAAGGCCCCACCTCCACAGACCCCCACTTTGGAGGTGAAGATTTCACATATGAACTTTGGGGGACAAAAACATTTAGACCATAGCACTTGTCCTCAACTCAAACAAAAGCTAAAGTCTAGAAATATTTTTCTGAAAATTTATTTTATTTACTTTGAGAAAGAGAGAGAGACAGAGAGAAAGAGACTACACAGGGGAGGGGCAGAGAGAGAGAGAGAGGGAAACAGACAATTTCAAGCAGGCTCAATGCTATGAATGCAGAGCCCAATGTGGGGTTCAATTTCAGGAACTGTGAGATCATGACTGGAGGCAAAATCAAGAGTCTGATGCTTAAATGACTGAGCCATCCAGCCAGCCCTGCAGTCCAAAAATATTATACTGAATGCCAGAGGCTGGGCTAGGCACTTTATCAACATGTCAATGCATTTAACACTGCGTAGGTATTATGTTATCTCATTAGATGCCATTAACACCATGTAAGATAGCTATTTTTGTCTTTTTTAATAGCTGAGAAACTGAGGCTTAGTGAGGTGATTCACCCAAGCCCCCACATTAGTTGAGGCCAAAACTGGGGTCTGAACCCAGGGCCCTAACCATATATCACGTTATTTTCTTTGCTACCTTCTGCAAACGAAAATGGGTCAGCAGTGCTAATGTGAAGAGCATTATCTGTCCAAACTTGTCTCCTTCTGGCTGTTGGTCCTTTCGAGTCATAATCCATGGCCAAGCCTCAGTTTCCAGGCCTAGAAAATGCAGTTCCTGCTCCTTAGGTAGCACTCCTCCAGGCTTTGTTGTTATTAACAGTATTTTTCATGCCTACAATTACTTCCTTTCAAAGTCCTGCCATTTATGACCACAGGGATGGAAATGAAGGACATTATACTAAGTGAAATAAGCCAGACAAAGACAAATACTAGATGTTATCACTTTTATGTGGAATCTAAAAAAGCCAAACTCACAGAAACAGAAAGTAGAATGGTGGCTGCCCATGGTGAAGGATAGAAGAAACAGGAAGATGTACTCAAAGAGAACAAACTTCCAGTTAGAAGATGAGTGAGTTGTGGGGAATCTAAAGTATGGCATAGTGATTATAGAGAACAATACTGTATCTTAGAGTGGAAAGTTGCTAAAAGAGTAATCTAAATGTTCTCACAACAAAAAAAAGAAATGGTAATAATGGGGCACGACGGAGCTGTTAGCTAACGCAATGGTGGCCATCTTCGCAATCCATCCATTTATCCAATCAACACATTTCACACCTTAAACTTACACCATGTTTTAACACCACTGTATCTCAAGAAAGCTGGGGAGAAAACATTACTTCCTTTCAGCTTCATCTATTCATTTCATTCAAAAATTTCTGTTCTAGAAATGAAGGGTAAAGTGATCAACAAGGAAGTGTATCTTCAGGGAAGATAGCGAGGTCAAAAGTTAGTAGGTACAAATACGTAAAACAAGATCATTACATATGGTGATGCACGCAGCTAGGAAGGAAACAGGATTCGTGATGAAGGAGTCGGGGGTGGCGCTTTAAGAGAGGCAATTAGGCAAGGCGGATCTGAGGAGCAGGCATTTATGCTGAAATATGACTAACCAGCCATATGAAGAGTTTAGGAAAAGGCATGTCAGAAAGAGGAACACCCAAGTACCAAGGCCCAGGGGTACAAAGGGGCCTGGCTTGTCATGGAACCCAAATAAAGACCAGCCTGACTGGGCCTGGGGTGCAAGGAGGAAAGCCATAGCAGAGCAGACCAAAAGACAGAAGAGAGCCAGAGTTATTGTTGGTCCCAGCAAACCTTGAGTGTTATTCAAAATGCAAAGAGAAGATATTGGACAGTTTTAAGTAGACAAGTGATAGGATTTGATTTTTAATCACTTTAATTGTTGTGGAGAAAATGAAATGTAGGCCGAAGTAAAAGAGCAAAGGTCAATGAGGACACTTTACAATACCCTGATAAGACCTGTGATGCTGCTGACCAGAGAGAGGAATTTGGGTAGCTGTGGGAAAGTGGGCCATCCTGCCATGCACTCGGGCAATTCAACCCAAGTGACTTGGATTCAGTCAAGTAAGGAGACAAAGGGAAAATTGCAGTTGGGGTCTAGAACTTAGCATGTTGGTTTGAGCAAGCAGGTAGGGAAGACACAGAGCAAAGAAAATTAGGCAAGAAAGTAGAAAAGACATCTGTTCTAAGCATTTAAGTTTGAGATTCCTATGATACATGTAAGTTGAGACAGTGTGTACAAGAGGAGACACAAAAATCTAGACCTACAAGGAAAGGTGGGTCAAAGATAGACATACAGGAATTATCAGAATTCAGATACTTCCCTTAAACGTATTTATTTAAATTCAAGTTAGTTAACATACAGTGTAGTACTGGGTTCAGGAATAGAACCCAGTGATTCATTACTGACATAGAACACCCAGTGCTCATCCCAACAAGGGCCTTCCTTAATCCCCATCACCCATTTAGCTCTTCCCCCAACCTATCTTCCTTCCAGCAACCCTTTGTTCTCCTATGGTTTATCTCCCTCTGTGTTTTTATCTAATTTTTTCTTCCCTTCCCATATGTTCATCTGTTTTGCTTCTTAAATTGTACATGAGCAAACTCATATGGTATTTGTCTTTCTAGGACTTATTTTGCTTAGAATAATACACTCTAGTTATATTAATCATGCTTATGTATCATAGGAATCTCAAACACATATACATATGCATACACACACACATATATATATATATATATATATACACACACATATATATATGTATATATATGTATACACATACTACGTCTTCTTTAAGCCAAGGGACCGCTGTCTCTGGAGAGAAGGTGTAGAGAAACAAACAAACAAAAAAAAAGGGGCTTAGGACCAAACCCTGAGGCAGGGGGTGGGGGAAATCCAGCAAAGGAGAATAAGGAGGAATGGCCCAAAGAGTGTGGTACAACAAAGGCCAAGATTGGAATGATTCAGGAAAGCGGGAGTTCAAAGATGCTGAGAAGGTGCCAAGATGAAGACAGAAAGGGGCCCACTAGACTTGGCCGCAAGGAGGATGTTCAAGGCAAGGCCCAGATTGATGGGCTTGGTGAAGAGAAGCCCAGCTGCAGGCAGTTGGAGAGAGAATGGGACCTAAGGAACAGGGAGCAGCAAGAGCATGCTTGCCATAAAAGGAAAAACTGGAACATGGTGGAGCATGGAGGAGGACATGGCATGAGAAGTAGGCTGTTTATTTTTAAGAGGAATGATAGCCAGAGCTCATTCAGATGCTACAGTCAACAAGCCAGTAAAGAGAGAATGATGCAGGAGACAAAGGTCCAAGGTGAAAGGGACTGGGCACTAAAGCATGCATGGAGAGGTTAGCAGTGAGGGCACTCCTTCCAGACCAGTGCAGTAAGACAAGGTAGGTGGGTAATGATGCACATAGAGGTGGGGGGTGGGTAATGAATGGCGCCATGAAGACCTCCAATGGTCTTTTTAAAAGTGTCTTGCTGCTGGCGTCCCAAGATGTAATGATTATATAAACATTATATAATCATTTATATGATCACAAAATACAAAAATAAAATTATTTTTTCCATCTCTAATGCACATTTAAGGTCAAATAGTCCAGAGTCCACCTTGTCCAAAGAACAGTTCCAAAGAAGTTGACTTGCTCATGACATACAGCTTCTTAGTAACAGTGAAGAGACTAGAAACAAGTTTATTAGATCTTAGTCTTTTTGTTAAACTACAAGCTGTTCCACTCTCTGCCTTGTACTTTCATAGGCTGAAAAGCTATCTCAGTACATTGCTAACAGTTAACATACCAACTGATACCTGACTTTTTCCCCACTTTCCTGCTATAAAGCAAATCATAGGGAATTAACGTTTGCACAAAAATGCACCAAACTCTGCAGGTGTGATGGGAGAGGAGGGACAGGAAAGCAGGCAACCTGCAGAAAATCTCAGTTAGGTCTCCAAGGCTACCGTCACTATAAAAGGCAATTGGGGGGTGATGGAGCTATCCAGATTGAAATATTTCCAGGGCAGATTTTCCCCCAGACAGCTTCTCCTCATATTCCTTAATCACAATGCTGAAAACGTTTGGCTTGAGGAAGAAAATGGGTTGGAAATACAAGCCAATATGACAAGAAGCAAAGTTTATCACTAGAAAGAAAATCCTCTCTTACTCTTTTGAAACTTGGGGATATTTTCCCACCAGTAACAAAGCAAACCAGCAAGTTGACCAGCTCATGCTCAAGTGAGGGGTTGATCAGCTCTTAACTATAAAAAAAAAAAAAAACCTGATGGTTACCAGAAGGGAGGTGAGTAGGGGGATGGGTTATGCAGATGATGGGAATGAAGGCGGGCACTTGTGTTGAGTACGGAGTGTTGTATTGATGTGTTGAATCACTGTATTGAACACCTGAAACTAATATTATACTGTATATTAACTAACAGGAATGTAAATAAAAACTTTTTTTAAAAAGTGAATGGTTAACACTTTGTATTCACAGGTTCTGGCAGGGCACCTGGCATACAGAAGAGCTCAAGAAAGTATATGCCATTATGTTAAGTGAAAGAAGCCAACCTCAAGAATTTACACACAGTACAGTTTCACTTATATTATAACATTCTCAAAATGATAGCATTAGAGAGATGGACAGCAGATTAAAAGTAGCCAAGGCTTCGGGATGGGACGCAATATAAATCTGTAGCCCAAGGGAGTTGCTATGCAGTGAGGGAAGAGTCCATAATCTTGATTGTGCTAGTGGTTAAATAAATCTAGACATATGATAAAGTGCCATAAACCACATGCACATACACAGAGAGAGGGGGGCGGAGAGAGGAAGGGAGGGAGACAGATAGGGAAAGTGAGCAAGTGAGCACAAACATTTAAAACTTGGTGACATATGGAACACCTGGGTGGCTCTGTCTGTTAAGCATCCAACTCTTCATTTTGGCTGAGGTCGTGATCTCATGGTTTGTGAGTTCGAGCCCCATATTACGCCCTGTGCTGACAGCATGAAGCCTGCCTGGGATTCAGTTTCTCTTGTTCTCCCTCCCTCTCTTTCTCTCAAAATAAATAAAAAACACTTTTTAAAAATTGGTGACATGTGAATAAAGATTATAGGATTGTCGCTTCCTTGGATTACCAAGATGTTACCATTGGGGTAAGCAAAGTGAAAGGGAGACAGGTCCTTACTGTACTATTTTTTTTTAACTTCCTGAAGTCTACAACTATTTAATGACACAGAGTTTTAAAGAGTACGAAGTTTCATTTTCTATGTATTATATGCTGCCTCAATTCTTTTCACTGGAATCCTCAGAAAAAATCTGTGCTACCCATTGAACACTTGAGAAAAAAAGAGTCTCAAATGTTTCACAGTGGTTTAACAGATTCATCTCTGGAGCCAAAGTACTGGACTCTACAACCACTTGCTGGCCCTTTAACTTCGGGCAAATGAAAAGGAAGGGCATCCTGGCATTTGCAAACATATGAATTCACTTTGAGACTATCAAGCTGAATGAGCAAAGTCAGAAAGACACAGACAAGTACTGCATGAATATCACTTACATGTGAACTCTAAAGAAAGGCAAATTTGTAAAAAAAAAAAAAAAAGGAAAATGGTGATCATCAGGGATTGGAGGGTGGAAGGATAAGACATTTTTTTTTAAGAATAGGAACTTGGAACCAGTAACAAATAAGCTCTAGATATCTGATGTACAATGTAGTCAGTACACACAACAAAATGGTATTGTAAGCAAATTGCTAAAGGCTAAAACTTAATTATTCTAACCACTTATTATGTAAAGGGATAGAGTGCTATTTATTGCTTCAATGACAATAGTATAACACAGAAGTATATCAAATTGAGATGCCAACCCTCAACTTCTACCATGTTATATATTAAATATACTTCAATTTTAAAAACTTTGGACATTGAGTCACAGAATGAGTAAGTCAGTTTCCTTGCCTGTAAAAGAGGCATATTCATCTCAAAAAACAAGGCCTAGGATATCATCAATTTATCAATATATGTTACAGATTATGATTATTATTAAAAGCCACCCAGGGGAACACCTGGATGACTCAGTTGGTTAAGCATCTGACTTCAGCTCAGGTCATGATTTCACGTTTTGGGGGTTTGAGCCCCACACTGGGCTGTGTGCAGATGCTCAGAGCCTGGAGCCTGCGTCAGATCTGTGACTCCCTCTCAGGCTCGCTCACTCTCTTTCTCTCTCAAAAATAAACAAACATTTTTTAAAAAAATTTTTATAGGTCACCCAGAAGAGAAGAAAAGCTGCAATTCAAATGTTGGTCTATTTCCTAAGCCCTCCTCTTAATTACCAGCTGCCTCCTCTTTGGATGGCAAATGAAAAAAAAAAAAAAAAAAACGAATGAATACAGTTATCTGATGACTCAACACACCCCACTCCTCTGTCCCATATACACACTCCTACTTCCCTTCTGTGAGTCAGAAACACCTCTGTACCAGTTTCTTAGAGTTGCTGTAACAAATTAGCACAAAGCAATTGGCTTCAACCAACAGAAATGTATTCTCAAAAAGGACAAGACAAGATGGCAGAGAAATAGGGAATTCCATACTTCCCGCCTTCATCTCTCAAAGAAATGCTGAAGCCAAAGGACTCTGAACCACAAGCATCTGCGAGGAAAAGAGACAGAGTCCACTAAGAAGGCCACCTCATAGGTGCGTGATTGCAAACTGGGGAAGATAAAAACAGGGACACCAAGGGGAGGAAGTCCCCTCTGCAGAGAGACGAAAGGAAGGGAAAGAGGCCTGGGAAATCTTAGAGTGGTCCCTAGAGAAGAGAAATAACTCAGCCCAGGATGGAGAGAGGTCCTATCATCCCATCTCTAACCGCAGGGCTTTTGGAGAGAGATTCTATCTTTAACTGCAGAGCTTTCTTTGACCTGGGTGCACCGGTCCCAGAAATTCCCACCTGGATAGATGGTACACAAGGGATTGCAGTCACAATCAGCATCAGGAAGAACAAGTTCCCTACTCAATCCCCAGATAGGAAGTGCCCAGCTTGTGGGATAACATTTCAGGCATTATCATTAATGTGCATGGAGTAAGATCTAGAAATAAGACTGGGCCTGGGACACAGAACACTGTCCACCTTGGCTGCCCACATGGCACAGTGAGATCAGACCCAAAAGAGTGATTTGCAATGCCCGGTTTGAGAAGGAATTGGGGGCGTCGCCGTTTTTCTCCCCAACACCACCACAGTGGGGCCTCAGGGATGACCACAGACCCACAGTGCAGGTGAAACCGGCCTACACCAAACCACACCCATCTGTGCTGCTTAGGTGCTTTGTTACCAGAGCCTGGATACAAAAACAGCCCCTCTCCCAAGATCAGCACTGATGCATTGCCGTGATTAATTCATGGTCAATTCTTGTTATTCAAATACATTCTCCCTTATCTCATTCTTATCTCTCCCCTCCTCTGGGCTGGTTATTTTGGGTATAGGTTTGCTTAAACAGGCATATGTAATCCATTCTCTTGATGTATGTTCTATCTCCATCATTACCTTCCTTTCTTTCTCTCTGAAATAATCAGAATATATTCTCTGGATAATATTATCGCCATTTCCTTTTCCTCCTCCCCCCCCCCCCGCCCCCGTCATAGTCTCCTTTTTCTCTATTTGAATTAAGCCTTTTAGTCTCTCTACCTGGTCAGTGTTCAATTTCATTTCTCCACACCTCTGTCATTTCTCTCTTTGTATATGCTCTTCCAGAACACTGCCTCCACCCTGCTCTTTATTTGTAGCCGGGATTCTGGTTTTATGCTTTTAGACTGTCCTTTGTCTTTTGTTGTTTTGGATTTGGTTTCTTTTTTCCCCCCCTTTTGGTTTGCTTCCTTGTTTGATTTGTTTCTGTGTTTGCATGCTTTTATTCCCTGTTTGTCCATCTGTTTTCCTTTCCAGGGTTACCTCAAGAAACAAGCCAAACTACACATGGTGGAGAGTCCCAAATATCACTACAAGTAGGGAAATAAAATAACCAAAATATCACCAAGAGATACCAAGGGACACCACTAAAAGAACACTTCCTGAACGGACAGGCCATGGACAGTCTATGAGCCTCCTGTAATATAGCAGTACTGGCAGGTGCAGAACACATAACAAGCTTTGAAAACTGACAAGAGACAGACAGCTAGACAAAATGATGAAACGGAAGAATTCTCCTCTATAGACATTCCAGGAAGAAGTGACAGCTAAAGAATTGGTTAAAAAAGATATAAGCAAGATAACTGACCAAGAATTTAGAACAATAGTCATAAAATTAATCGCTGGGCTTGAAAAGGGCATGGAAGACAAGAGACACTACTGCTACCAAGACTATGGACCTTAAAAAAGTTGTGATTAATTAAAAAATGCTATAAATGAGGCGCATAATAAAAATGGAGGCAACCACTGCATGGATTGAAGAGGCAGAGAGGAGAATAGGTGAATTGGAAGATACAATTATAGAAATAGAGGAAGCTGAGAAAAAGAGAGAAAAAATGAACCAGGAACACGAAAGGAGAATTCGAAAACTGAGTGATGCAATCAAATGGAATATATCCATCATAGAAATTCCAGAAGAAGGAGAGAGAGAAAAAGGGGCTCAAGGGGTACTAGAAAAAATTATATCTGAGAATCTGCCCAATCTGGAAACAGACATTGAAATCCAAGAGGCACAGAGAACTCCCTTCAGATGTAACTTGAATCTATCTTCTGCATGACATATCATGGTGCAACTGGCAAAATATAAGGATAAAGAGAGAATTCTGAAAGCACCTAGGAATAAAAGGGGCCTAACATACAAAGGGAGACCTATCAGGGTGGTTGCACACCTATCTACTAAAACTTGACAGGCCAAAAGGAATGGCAAGAAATCTTCAATGTGATGAACAGGAAAAATATGCAGCCAAGAACCCCTTTATCCAGCAAGCCTGTCATTCAGAATAGAAGGAGAGATAAAGGTTTTCCCAAACAAAAATTGAAGGAATTAATCACCACTAAACCAGTCCTACAAGAGATCCTAAAGGGGACTCTATGAGGGAAATTGTGAAAGGAACACAAAATACCAGAGACAGCACTACAAGCATGAATCCTACAGAGAACACAAGGACTCTAAACCCATATTTTTCAATAATAACACTGAATGTAAACAGATTAAATGCTCCAATCAAAAGACATAGGGTATCAGAATAAATAAAAAAACAAGATCCATCTTTTTGCTGTCTACAAGAAACTCATTTTAGAGCTGAGGATACCTTCAGGTTCGAAGTGAGAGAATGGAGGACTACCTATGCTACTGCAAGTCAAAAGAAAGCTAGAGTAGCCATACTTATATTGGACAAACTAGACTTTAAAGTAAAGGCAGTAAGAAGTGATAAAGAAGGGTATTATATAATAATTACAGGGTCTATCTACCAGAAAGAGCTAATAATTATAAATGTCTACGCACCAAATTTGGGAGTACCCAAATACATGAAACAATCACAACATAAGCAATCTTATTGATAAGAATGTGCTAATAGCAAGGGGCTTTAATACTCCACTTACAGCAATGGATAGATCAACTAGACAGAAAATCATTAAAGAAACAATGGCCCTGAATGACACATTGGACCAGATGGACCTGACAGATATATTTAAAACTCTACATCCCAAAGCTATAGAATTCACCTTCTTCTCGAGTGCACAAGGTACATTGTCCAAGATAGATCACATACTGCATCACAAAGCATACCTCAATAAGTATAAAAGAATTGAGATCATGCTATGCACACTTTCAGATCACAATGCTCTGAAACTTGAAATCAACCACAGGAAAAAGGCTGGAAAAATTCCAAAAGCACGGAGGTTAAAGAACACCCTACTAAAGAATGAATGGGCCAATAAGGCAATTAGAGAAGAAATTTAAAAATATATGGAAACAAATGAAAATGAAAATACAACAATCTAAACTCTTTGGGATGCAGCAAAGGCAGTCCTAAGAGGAAAGTACCTTGCAATCCAGGCCTATTTCAAGAAACTAGAAAACGCGCACATACAAAATCTAACAGCGTACCTAAAGGAACTAGAAGTAGAGCAGCAAGAACACCCTAAATACAGCAGAAGAAGAAAAATAATAAAGATCACGGCAGAAATCAACAACATAGAATCCAAAAAAAAGAAAAAAACAGCTGAACAGATCAATGAAATCAAGAGTTTGTTTTTTGAAAAAATAAACAAAATCGATAAACTTCTAGCCAGGCTTCTCAAAAAGAAAAGAAAGAGCTCTCAAATAGACAAAATTATGAATGAAAATGAATTGATTACAACCAATCCCTCAGAAATACAAGCAATTATCAGGGAATATTATGAAAAATTATATGCCAACAAACTGGACAACCTAGAAGAAATGGACAAACTTCTAAATACACATACACTACCAAAATTCAAATGGGAAGAGAGTGAAAATCTGAAGAGACCCATAACTAGTGAAGAAATTGAATCAGTTACCAAAAATCTCCCAACACATAGGAGCCCTGGCCCAGATGGCTTACCTGAGGAATTCTACCAGACATTTAAATCAGAGTTAATACCCATTCTTCTCAAGCTATTCCAAAAAACAGAAATGGAAGGAAAACTTCTGGACTCATTCTACAAAGCCAGCATCACTTTGATTCCCAAACCAGATAGAGACCCAACAAAAAGAGAACTACAGGCCAATATCCCTGATGAATATGGATGCAAAATCCTCAACAAGTACTTACAAGTCAAATTCAATAGCATATAAAAAGAATTATCCACCGTGATCAAGAAAGATTCATTCCTGGGGTGCAGGACTGGTTTGATATTCACAAAATCAATGTGATACATCACATTAACAAAAGAAATGATAAAAACCATAGGATCCTGTCAATAGATGCAGATAAAGCATTTGACAAATATAGCATCCTTTCTTAATAAAGACTCTTGAGAAAGTCTGGATAGAAGGAACTTACTTAAACATCATAAAAGCCATTATGAAAAGCCCGCAGCTAATATCATCCTCAATGAGGAAAAACTGAGAGCTTTTCCCCTGAGATCAGGAACACAACAGGGGTGTCCACTCTCACCACTGTTGTTTAACATAGTGCTGGAAGTCCTACTATCAGCAATCAGACAAGAAAAGGAAATAAAAGGCATCAAAATTGGCAAAGATGAAGTCAAACTTTCACTTTTCACAGATGACATGATACACTACATGGAAAACACGACAGACTCCACCAGGAGCCTGCTAGAACTGATCCATGAATTCAGCAAAGTCGCAGGATACAATTTTCATACACAGAAATCAGCTGCATTTTTGTACACCAATAATGAAGCAACAAAAAGAGAAATCAAGAAACTGATCCCATTCACAATTTCATGAAAAACCATAAAATACCTAGGAATAATCCTAATCAAAGATGTAAAAGATCTGTATGCTGAAAACTATAGAAAACTTATGAAGGAAATTGAAGAAGACACAAAGAAATGGAAAAACATTCCATGTTCATGGATCGGAAAAATAAATATTGTTAAAATGTCAATACTACCCAAAGCAATCTACACATTCAATGCAATCCCCATCAAAATTGCACCAACCTTCTTCTCAAAGCTAGAACAAACAATCCTAACATATGTATGGCTATTTGGGTTCTTTTGTGGTTCCAAAGTAATACTGAAGAAGAAAACCAAAATGGGAGGCATCACAATCCCAGACTTTAGCCTTTGCAACAAAGTGGTAGTCATCAAGACAGTATGGTATTGGCACAAAAACAGACACATAGACCAATGGAATAGAATAGAGAACCCAGAACGGGGCCCACAAATGTATGGCCAATTAATCTTTGACAAAGCAGGAAAGAGTATCCAATGGAAAAAAGCCTCTTTAACAGGTGGTGCTGGGAGAACTGGACAGCAACATGCAGAAGAATGAAACTAGATCACTTTCTTACACCATACACAAAAATACACTCAAAATCGATGAAGGACCTGAATGTGAGACAGGAAACCATCAAAACCCTAGAGGAGAAAGCAGGAAACAACCTCTTTGACCTCAGGCGCAGCAATTTCTTACTCAACACATCTCCAAAGGCAAAGGAATCAAGAGAAAAATGAACCTTTAAGACCTTATCAAGATAAAAAGCTTCTGCATGGCAAAGGAAACAATCAAAAAAACTAATAGGCAACTGATGGAATGGGAAGAGAGAGTTGCAAATGACACATTGGATAAAGGGCTAGTATCCAAAATCTATAAGGAACTCACCAAACTCCACACCTGAGAAACAAATAATCCAGTGAAGAAATGGGCAGAAGACATGTCTGTTCAGACACTTCTCCAAAGAGGACATCCAGATGGCCAACAGACACATGAAACAATGCTCATCATCACTAATGATCAGGGAAATAGAAGTCAAAACCACACTGAGATACCACCTCACGCCAGTCAGAGTGGCTAAAATGAACAAATCAAGAGACTATAGATGCTGGCGAGGATGTGGAGAAATGGGCACCCTCCTGCACTGTTGGTGGGAATGTAAACTGGTGCAGCCGCTCTGGAAAAGTATGGACGTTCCTC
Organism: Helogale parvula; assembly: GCA_004023845.1. Lineage (NCBI taxonomy): Eukaryota > Metazoa > Chordata > Mammalia > Carnivora > Herpestidae > Helogale > Helogale parvula. Next base: position 46,318 of record PJEM01010150.1, on the reverse strand, counting down.
AAAAAATTACCAGTAGAACTCCCCTAAAATCCAGCAGTAGCAATGCTAGAAATTTACCCAAGGGATACAGGAGTGCTCATGCATAGAGGAACATGTATCCCAATGTTCATAGCAGCACTTTCAACAATAGCTAAATCATGGAAATAGCCTAAAAGTCTATCAATTGACGAATGGATCAAGAAGATGTGGTTTATATATGTCTTAAATACTGAGAACAAACTGAAAGTTGATGGGGGTGGGGGAGAGGGGACAAGGGGTAATGGGCATGAAGGAGGGCATTTGTTGGGATGAGCACTGGGTGTTATATTGAAACCAACTTGACAATAAACTATAAAAGAAAAGAAAAATAAATAAATAAAATTGGGGAAAAAAAGAAATGTATTCTCTTCTAATTATAAAGTGTGCAAGTCTGAAAACAAGGTGTTTGCAGGGCCATTCTCCCTTGAAGACATGTAAGGTAGAAGCCTTCCTTGCGTCTCCTACCTCCCTACCTTCCTTGACTCACCAGCCCCTGGTCCCCTATAGCTTAGAGCTACATGATTCCAGTCTGCCTCTTTCTCTGCCTGGCCATTTTCTCATAGACACCAAGGATACGGGATTAAGGGCCCTCCTTTTTCCAGTGTGACCTCAAATTACACCTCAAGGACATCTGGAAAGACCTTTTTTCCAAATAGAGTCATATTCACAGATTCTAGGGGTTAGGACTTCAACTTATCTTTTTAGGGGGACACAATTCCACATGGAGAAACCTCCCAGATGGTTTCCAAAGCCGTCTTAGACCCCATGTGTACTCTTTCCCCTTTCTTTTAGCACTAAAACCTCCTGTGGTCCTTCCTCCTCCATTAAAAATGAGCTTTTTGCAGTCCATTATTTATTAAAACATGAAGAGAGTCCACAGGCATTTTTAGCACAGATGGGCATTTCTCTTCAAGAGAAAGCTCAGCTTTTTAGCACAAAATCCACAAGCACGGAAAAGCATTGTGCCCTGTTTTTATTTCAAGCTGCTTAAGTGATCATTTATGGCAGGACATAAAAATTATCACTGTTTTGAAACAGACACTAGTCTGGTATTCTAGGTAATGATACCTCTGGGCCAAGTCATTATTTTTCACAAGCTTTAATTATCAGGATGAGCACACTGTTATTTATTAAATCCTTTGCACTCCATAGACGGTGGCTGAATAGGATGAACACCATCTCTTTTCTCAGCTATGCTCAGTTTAAACAGATTCTTCTCACTTTCCTTTGATGTTGATCAATTAATGAAATCAAGAACAGGATTGAGTACACTATACACACACACACACACACACACACACACACACACACACACACCCAACATGTCCTGGTGCCTAGGTCCAAGAATGCATGCCTCAGAACGAGAGCATCCAGGTTCCGATCCCGGCTCTGCCATTTCCAGCTGTGAGATTCAGGGCATGAAGTCTCACTCCTCCTGACCTTCTGGCTTCATGGATATGATAAGAAGTATCTCCTGGGCTCTGTCTATAGCTGAAGTGGTGTAAGAACCAATATTAATATTTAATTCCTCAAGTTCAAAAGATATTTAAATAAAAGAAAGAAAATGTGGCATCAGAGAACTCACTCATTTTCCTGTTTCAAGACCTGTAGACCAGCATTCTCTGCCCATTTTCTATTCTCCAACTCAGAAACAAACTGAACTCCTCGCCTCCAAAGGGCAGGGGGCTGCTGCTTCAGAGAGACAAAACTCAGCCATGTTCTACATAACCTGCTACAATTTACCAAGAATTTTCAACTCCTTAGACTGTCATAACAACCTAAGAGGTCGAAATTATTGTTACACCCTTCATGTACTTACAAGGGTCCACAGTTAAGTGTTTATGTGAGGGAGCATGTGTGTAGAATGATTCCAAGTACAGACTCTGGTACTCTTTTGTTTGGGTTCAAATCCCAGCCTTACCTCCTATTTAACTTCTTGGTGTCCCATCTCTAAGACGGAAAGAACACGAGTACCAACCCCATCTTATAAAATGGAAATATTACCAAGCTCCTGGAATTATCCTGAGGACTGAATGACTTATTATAAGAAAAATGGTTTCATTATTACCTAGTTCACAGTAACTGCTTTGAGTTAACTCATAATTGCTATTGAAGTGTCTGTGAAATAAATGAACAAATAGATTGTAAACTCTCAATAAATACTAGTTATTAATGTCTGCATATTACTCGCCATTTCAATGATTCGCGAATTATGGGCCACAGGACAAATCTGCTTCTCTGTTTATATATATAATGCTTTATTGGAACACATCCACATCCATTCATTTATGTAGAAACTAAGGATACTTTCCAGCCAGAGGATCAGAGTTGGAAGGGTGGACCAGATACCCTAAGCCTCAAAAGGTCTCAGCTATTCACCATCTGTCCCTTTAAGAAGATGTTTGCTGACCCCTGGTTTCTCATCTCCTTAAGGCCAAGACTGGGCTTTGTTTTATTCATCACTGTATTCTTAGCATCTACTACAGTTCCTAGCACCCAATGGATATTCTACAAATATTTGTTTCAACAATGAATAAATAAGTAAAGCCCTATTTCACATGTTAGGACATCAACAACAATAACTGCCATTATTAAGTACTCACCACTTGTGGGACACTTTGTCAAGTGCTTTGTCTTATGAAGTCGTTTAACCCTCACATCAAATCTTGGACCCAGGTACTATTATCATGTCAATTTGGCACAGGAGGAAACTCAAATAGAGAAGGTAGAAATGCCCAATGTCGCTCAGCTGACATGAGATGATGCTGAAGCTCAAACCCCGGGTTTCTCACTCAAAATGTTCGGTTCATATGTTACTTTTCACCCAGGACAGTAACTATTTGAAAGAAACAATTCATGAATTTCCCTATGGCTAAACGCTTCAAACAACTCTGTGTCCTTTTAAGAGGGACTCTCATATGCCCTGAGATAAGATTCTAGGATCCGTGGCTGTAATACACAAGTCTATCCAATTTACCTTAAAGCTCCAAGGTTTATAATACCCAAGTCTGTCTGATTTACCTTAAAGCTCCAGGGTTTAACTGATCCCACACTCCACCCACCTTGCCAGTTGCAAAGTAACAAGTAAGTCTCACTCCTGTGTGTCTTCTCAGACCACAAGATGCAAACTGAAAAACGACTGGTTTGGCTTTTTTTGCAGTGGGTCAGATCAGTTACTCTTTCAACTCATGAGCAGCACTAGACTTCTAGTAATAGTTTTTGAGCTGGGAAAAACTTACAGTGTGAATGTCTGACTTCTCAGAAGTCAAACCAGGAATTCATTGTGATAAGTAACTTGAGGTGTTTTTTTTTCACCTATGTTTAACACATATCTTGTCTGCAGATAGATTTGCCACCTACACAGGACCCAATGCTCCTCCCTGGATTGGCTCATCCCCACCTACCTCCCTCAGAGGTCAGCCCCTTGTTCGATGGAGAATGCAGTCTGCTGCTTCGTGTTTCACCTCTTTCCCTAACACTTCCAGGTGTCTCAGCCTCCCCTAGATGCTAACAGTCCAAATTCTGGAGTCACCCTTACAAGATAATCACCAAGGACAGCCCTCTAGCTAGCATTAAACTGTGATGTGGTTAACTTGTTATTACAGCATAACCCAGTATGAGCCTGACTAAATTCATGATTATTTTTCTTTACACTCTGCCAAGAGTTACAGACTCTCTCTGTCCTCGGCTATCCCCATGAGACAGACTGGAACACAGTGTGCTTTGGTTGAGTAAGCATCCTCTGAGATATTAGAGTTGTGGATGGGAACAGCCCCCATGATGTCCCAGTAACAAGTAACCAGTCTTGCTTAATGGCAATCCTACCACTTAAATTAGGTTCAATTTCCCCAGAAGCACACCTGAGGCAAGGATTCAAGTGGATCAGTTCATTTGGGAACCACTGGCATGGCATGGGGACAGGAGATGGGGGTTGGAACAACACCAACTAAAGGTGTATTCAGAGCAAGTTATTGCTGTGGCCACTTGGAGCTCAAGTTCCAAATAGAGCTCTAGGGAAAGGGTGAACCATGCCTCAGACTTTCCCAAATAAACAGGGGACCTGTATCTCTTAGTCACCAGCTCTCTGTCTGCCATTAGTTGAAGCCTATTCTGGGACACCCTTCCAGTATTGCAGTTCACCATGCCCCCACCACCATTTGGGGGAGAGAGAGAGAGAGAGAGAGAGAGAGAGAGAGAGAGAGTCAGAGAGACACACACACTGAGCAGACTCTCTCAATAAATAAGTCCTTCAGCCAGAGGCACAGGCATGCACAGGTAGTCACAAGTGTCCTGTGTATAAATGTTAGTGCCAAGAGCGTACGTGTGAGACATACATCATGTCAGCTAGTTACACCTTCTAAATCCAGACTCAAACTTATGCTAACAAGCCAGGAATTATCTTTTACCACCAGGCAGAACATACGGTGTCCCTCTATTCCAAATGACCTCAACAACTCAAATTCCCAGGACAAACACACCAAGTTGTGAAAAGGTGATGAATCCCCATCTAGAGTCTACTCATCGTTTTAGTGCACTCACCTCACTTCTTGGCCTGAGGCATCCTTGGTAGGTTGAAAAGCCCAGTGTCCTGGCTTCTCAGCAAACGCCTGCTACCTAAACCTTTTTGTGCAAATTTCATGGCCTGATGTGGCCTTCGGCAGAGCTGAGGCGTCCTGAGGAAAAGCTATTCTTTGGAAGCAGCATGTATTTGATCAACAGTCTTCCGTTTCTGTTCTGAGAGTCCTGTCTCAACAAGTCCCCATTTCTGTCATGAACCACCTAATCCTGGACATTTCCCCCGTGGAGCAGTGATTAAGTCCATTATTGCAAGGGCGTCTCATTTCCATTAAAATGACCTCATTGCCACTGTTCACTCACAGGCCACTGCAATTATTTGCTGAGTCTTTGTGGGTTGAAAAGGCCAACCGAAATAACTTTACCTTTCTTTCCTATGCATGAGAAAACTTAGGAAGGTTCTGGAGAAGTATAGGAGTTGTAGTTCTCTTAGCAGGGACACTGGATTGGGTGAGGGAGGGGTAAGAGTTATATGGAAATCTCAGCACCAACTTTGGTTTTAATGAGACAACTGTTTGAACTCCAGTAACTCCTCCAGCTCAGCAAATCAGCTCTGCATGGCACAGAAGTGTCATTTTTTTTTTCACAATGTGGATATTCAAGGTGACATTGAGATGGCTCCTGTACTTTTAAAATAGGTAATTTAAAAAATGATTATTTGCAAGTGTAGGGGCATGTCTGATTAAGTACAAGTCCTGAGAATTACCATCAATTCACTGATGCTGGACCAGCCCATATTGGAGAGCCATATGGATGACATTACTAAAACAGGCACTAATACACAGTTTAATTTTAGATAAAATTACCTCCCGGTTTTATTAAAAAGTGTGGGGGGGGGGGGCTATGTAATAATCTAATTATTTGGAAATAGGTCAGTTAATTTAATTGTGCCTCACATGAAAGGAGGGTTGGGGGTGGGGATGTGATTAATAAGCCTGTACCAGGCAGAGAAGGCAACCAAGTGTCCAAGCGATGTGAGTTATGCTTCCTTGACAGCTTTAGATTATTAAGAAAACAATTGCCAAGACATAAACTAATATTCAGAAGCAGTTGCCAGATAATATGTTGTCCTTCCAATGGTTAGAGTATCCCATGAAAAGCCCTCTTGACAGAACCACTCTCTTCCAGGGCTGATTTACAGAGCATCATTCCCAGGAAAAAGCAGTTAAGCTTAATTTATAGTAACCCAGGGCTAACCAAGGAAGTGGAGTCAGCAGATAGCTGGCATAAGAGTGAAAGATGAGTACAGTTTTGCATGTAAATCTTTCTCTATTTTATTAACTACCAGACATCAAAGACAACCAGCTTCCCAGCTACTTATTAGTACTTTGCCGCTCTATCAAAATGACATTAGCCATCCAAATCTTAAATGATAGAACATGCCCTGTCCTTGCTGAAAGGGACTTGAAATATCACCCAGCCCATCCCTTTGGGTTTCCAAGTTGGAAAAGTGATGGTCACAAGGATCAACTCAGCACCTGAGATCAAACCAGCTGGTTTGTGGTTAAGTAGTCCTAGAACCCCTGGACCCTACCTTTGCTTAGATCTCTATCACTTCCTCTGGCAAACAGCTCTGGATTTTTTTGAGACTAATACCAACCAGACCAGATTGGATAAACTAACATATATTTAGCCAGATCTCAAGCCATGCCTTTTGGGTCAATTAAGTACATCCAGAAGCTTCATTAATAAGACTCAGATCACCAGGACGTTATTGGATACACTGTAAAAGGAACTTACTAACCAAAGGCCTTGTGAAATTAACACCCATTGATCTTTTTCTCATCACAATGATAATATATGAAGCTACCAAGGGAGAGTCTGGCCACCCTCCAAAAGTAAGTAGTTTCAGATTTCCCCTGTTGGAGAACAGAGAGAGCACCCAAATCATGTCCAAACACTCTCCTTGGTTCTAAGATTCTATACATTCAAATTTATATATTTCAAGGTTGAATCATAGTAGCATTCTTATAATATAACCTCATAAAAATGTTACCTTCTATCTGTCTAGCTCTTCACAAAGCCTGTTCACTTATATAAACTCATTATCTTCTAATAACTCTTCAAGGTTAGACAGGCAAGAATAATAGGTTTTCAACAACTCTGGAGGAGAGAAAAGCATAAAGGTACAGAATAGCAAGTCAGAGAGACCTGTATTCAAGCCTCAGCTCTCCTCACTACCAGTGACCCAGTGAACTGCTCTGAGCCTTGGTTTCTGCATTAGTAACACGACTATCATTAGAGCCAAGATGTGATCAGAATCTCTCATTAACAAAGCCGTGCAAGTCCCCAGAGCCCTATTCCAGAGCTGTTTCTATATCACCATTCTGCCTCTGTCTTTCCCCACCTGCCCCTAGTATTAACTGTGTCATTTATTTTCTGTAGTAGGATGTTTTGACAGCCCTGCTGACCTTGGCATGGCTGTCCCCCGCCCCCAATCAGGGCTAGCAAGTTCCCAGAGATAATCAACAACTCACCCAAAGGTGTACTTTTCAAATATAGACCAATCCAGAGCCCACAGTCCCCATCACCTTCCTTCATGGGACTCTCCAGGCCACTAGCCACCTACCCTAATTGACCCGGGGTCAGGTACCAGAAGACTAGAGACAGCCTCAGAATCCACTCAAACTACTCTGATTAGCCAATCTTCAACCTGCTTGCCCTGCCCCTCCCGTTTCTTCTTTCGGAAACCACAATAATCTCTTTCTTTCCCTCTACCCCTGACTGACTCTAACACTTCCCTCTGTGCCCCCCTCACCTGCAACATGACATGCCCCCTCCTCCTGGGAACTGTCAGTAATGGTTTTTTTTTTTTTTCCAATGACAATGATTTCCTTGTTTTTTGGCCTCCTTATGCCTCAACTTTCCCATAATACACTGTATTTTAAAGTACCACCACCACCTGTTACCCACCCTACCACCAGCATAGGAGGTGACAGAGTAGGTGCTCAGTAAGTGACTCCCCTGTGAATTTTATGTACCAACTTGGCTGGGCCACGGTGCTGAGATATTTGGTTAAACATTATTCTGGATATTTCTGTGAAGTTGTTTTGGGATGAGATTAACACTTGGAGCTAAAATATTTTGCCTTCCATGTGAGGGGCCTCTTGCCATTGGTTGAGGGCCCTAAAAGAATGAAGACTGACCTTCCTAGAAGAAGAACGAAGACCACCATCAGACCACCTTAGATTCAAATCACTTTCCTCTGGGGCTCCAGCCTGCTGGACTACCCTACAGATACGCGGCTCTCCAACCTCTATGAACACATGAACCACATGAACTTTCCTAAAGTAAAAAAGCACACACACATACCCTTTTAATTCGGTTTTCCTGGAGAACCCTAATATAGTGATGGTGAGATTAAATGTAAAAAAGCACATCTTCTGTGAATAAGCATGCTCACAGCAGCACTCTGTAATTGACAAAAACAACCTAGTGGTTACTTGCCATGGTTTGGATACACGACGGTACACTCATCAAATGAACGACCAATGGAAAAAAATAAACAAACTACAGCTACACTCAACATGGATGAGTCTGCAAGTGTGTTACCGAGCAAGGCACACCTTTTCTGTGGTGCCAGAGTCAGGACACAATTACCCTCGGAGGAGAAACAAGAGGAGGTGGGGACTCCAGGGCACTTTTGGGGTGCTTCCCACAATGTTCTGTTTCTTGATCTGGGGGACTGGTTACACAGAGGAACCAATCTGTGAAAAATCCCTTAACCTGGAGGCGCCTGGTTGGCCTAGTTGATTAAGCATCTAACTCTTGATTTCAGCTCAGGTCATGATTCCAGGGTTGGGGGATCAACTCCTGCTCAGCATGGAGCCTGCTTTAAAGTCATTCATATTCTCTCTCTCTCTCTCTCTCTCTCTCTCTCTCTCTCTCTCTCTCTCCCCCCCCTTCCCTCCCTCCATTGCTCTCCCCCCACTCATGCTCTCTAAATAAACTTGAAAACAAAAAAATTCATTTACCTGTATATCAATGATCTGTGCCCTTTCCTGTATGTATATATATATATAACCTTCACTAAAGAACACAAAGATAGAATAAAAATGATTTTTTAAAGTCATTCATTATTTCAGTCTGCAGCCTCTCTCCAAGATATAACCAGCATTTGCAGCTCGGAAACTCAGCAACATAGAAGGGAAATGTTAAGCTTGAAATTACCTTACATAACTGAATGTGTCCTATGTTCCCTACACTGAATTTTGGAAAACATGTTGTAGCATCTGTCTCTCATCACTAGAAACAGTGAGGAAGTTTGGGCTTTTGAGCCTCGGAATCACCCAGCAGCTACATCAAGTACTCTTTTACTTCCATGGGACACAGAGTCCCACAGAGAACTCAACAACAACAACAAAAAAAAACTGTCTCAGCATCTAGGTTTTTTCAGAATATGGAAACTTCACACTGTAATTATCTCAAGTGTCTCGGGGCGAGTCGAACAAGTTAGACCTGCAGTCTGTACCTCGTACTTCAGGAACTAGGAGTTATTCCCTGAATTTAAGAAGAAAAAAAGAAAAGAAAAGAAAAGCAACCATTGTGTTGCCCAGACAATGACAGCAAATGTGCTTGAATGTGAAGTTCTAGGCAGCGGGGTGGTTTGTCTTTTTAGTGGCTGTGTATTGAAATGTGGATTCACTCAGGGAATGTTGTCTGGTTGGAAATGTGGCCGTCAGCTAGGACTTCGGCATGGGAAATGTGGGCTAAGGAAATCTGAGTGCCAGCAGCTCTTTCTTCAGGCCCTGGTGTCTGTAACATGTGGATTATGGTTTACTCTGCTGAAGCTGCACTTCAACCCCGCCCAGTCCGGCCTCTCCTCCCTGCTCTGCAACACTGTGTGCCACCACCAGTCTGCGCTTCTGACAATCCAAATTTGGAGACTCTGTGCTTTACTTGGAAAACTAAAATGTGACAAACTCCTACTCCTCCCTCAAGACCCAGCTCCCCCTCCAAAGGTTTCCCTAAGCCTCCCTACACAGTCCAGTGGGACATCCCCCTCATGGGGGGGGGGGAGATGCACCCTTCTGGGGGTACTGACCATAATGCATCGCAATCCATGGTTACCTGTCTGCCTGCTCTGAGCACCTTGAGGGCTGAGGCGATCACTCTCAGTTCTGAATCCCCAGCACCTCTCGCTGCCCCTCTCTCCATTTGCATCCATCAATTCGTGGGTCCGTCCATCCTGGGAGCCCCCACCCCCACACCCCACCATGTAGTGTCCTGTTCCCTTTTCCTGGCCCAGTTCTGCTCAGTCTCTCCCTCTCTCCCCAGCCCTCCGTCTTTCCCTATCCCCCACCTGGCTCTCTCTACCCCCTCCCCCATTATCTACATAACCCCTCCCTCTCTTCCTCTCCCTGACCCCTCTCCTGCTGTCTGTCATATCCCTCTCCATCTGTCAGCATCAATCTCTCAGAATTAATCTTTCTGTATCAAGGGACTTAGCTATGTAATCATCCTTACACTCCAAGGCCGGGAGAGAAAAGAGAGTCTCCTTTGCTCCTGAATTCAGGAGGAAAAAATCCTGAGGAAGAACTCTAATTAGTTAACCTGGAGCCATGGGCCTTTACTTCAGACCAGTTACTGTGAGGAGATGCAACATCCCACAGCAGGGCTGGAAAGAAAGGTACTAAATCAAAATAGCATATACTGGGACACCTGGATGGCTCAGTGAGTTGGGTGTCTGACTTCGGCTCAGGTCAGGAACTCACGGGTTCGAAACTTTGAGCCCCATGTCGGGCTCTGTGCTGACAGCTCAGAGCCTGGGGGCCTGCTTCAGATTCTTTGTCTCCCTCTCTCTCTGCCCCTCCCCGACTTGCTCTCTGTCTCTCTGTATCTCAAAAATAAGTAAACATTTTTTTAAAAAAATTTAAATAGCATTTACATGTTTTTAATGTTTTAGTATTTTAAATTTTAAAATATGTTCACCCATATCTATATTTCTTGCACAGAACCATTGTTCACAAACCCCTAAATCTTCTGGTGTGTATGACTCAGAAGACAGGGTTATGCCTAACTGGTTAACTCCTGTATCCTCTGCACACAGCTGAGTACCTGGCACATAGTTGGTCCTTATTAAATATCTGAGTGAAGAAAGAGTAAATGAAAGAACAGCCAATTGGATAGCTGGATGGTTAACAACAATTTCCTAAGATGACTTGAGAATTTCTCTCCACTAAAACAGATCTCAGTCTCTCAAACATACATTCCTACACTCACTCAACCAGAACTTAATGGTTCACTATTTTTCAATCCATCAACACTCCCAGATACAATGCGTGCCTGTAGACTCCCATGGTGTGCTCAACTCCTCAGAACCTCTCATCTTACCTGTGTCTCTTTCTTCTGGTTCTTTCCTGCACCAGTTTCTAGGAGAAACCTGCCAACATGGCCAAACTAAGAAGGGCTGAAGCTCAAAACAAGAATCTTCCTTCTGCTGTCTTTCTAATGGCGGGTCTGTCCCAGCTCTGGAGACAGGTGAACGTGAGACAGGATCATTAGCAACTAAATCTGTACAAATTGGGATGCTTAGAGCAGATTTTAAAAAATGAACACAGTGCCCTCTTTCTGGGTATTGCATCATTTCTGACATGGCACCTTTGGGAAGACCTTCTCATGATAGAGCAGACATCATCAGAAGGACCACATGAAACCGAATAAAACGTCAGTGCTGAACAAATATGGTTCATAATCCATTTTTAAAACCTGGGTGTGCAGAGAACAGAGAATTGGCTTCGATCAACCAGACACACATAGAGCCTTGTTTCAGCTGAATGAAACTTTCATCTTTCAACCCACCTCAGGGCTTTCATATTTCAAAACCAGGCAGGAGTGCAACTAAAACTGCAGAGAATGCTCAGACACCCGTTCTTTCTGATGCACCTGTTTGGTGCTTTTCTTAGATGTTGTCACTGTCATCCCTGCCCTTTGCCTCAGTTTCCACATTTGTAACATTGGAACAATATACTCACCAGTAGGTCTCAGGGGTCCTCAGACAAATTCAAACAACAATGCCACCCAGCACTTTGTGCTCCTCAGCTATAACAGTCAGTGGATTCATGGTGTTGGGCAGGTCCCTGTGTCCTGAAAACCTAAACAGAGAAACATAGAACTTCCCATTTCATTGTTATATTTCAACATAAATGCACGCATTTAACACCCTAAGAAGTAGTGCTCCACAAGCTGCAAAGCTGGACCTGCAATAGGGACCCTGCACAGGAGGCTCTATCCCCACTCCAACCATGTATTTATTGAAAACAGACTACAGACAGCAGGAACCCCATTAGTCAAGGAGAAGTAATGGAAGACACTGATAGGAAGGGCAGAGCAGGGTCGAGAAGTAACAGAAAACAGTAGCCAAAACAACTGAAATAAAACTATGACTTAAAAAATAACAAACTAAAGCAGTCAAGGAAAATAGAAGAGGGGATAGGAGAATAGAATGCTCCATGTGTTAGTCCAAGTCCTCTGAAAATCACGCAAGATGGGCTTGAAGCCATCAGGGTCATATTAGAGGAAGTGCCCCGCAGGAGAAAAGAGGGGGGTAGCTAGAGAAGACTAGGGGAGCCATCAGATTGAACGCAGGCCTGACCCGCAAGTGAAAGAGGAGAATAAAGGGAGGTCGGGTACCACGTCCCTGCCTGCCGTACAGTCTAAGGGAGGTTCATGAAGGTCAGGGTCAGCCGCACAAAAAGTAAGGGGAGCCCTGCCTGGCAAGTTCCCCTTGCGCTATTTCAGTGAGTCAGCATTTTCCACCTAGTTAGCCCACGGCAGAGCTTCTCCAACGTGGCAACATGCTGGCTTGTCTTTACAACACACGTCAGACAACAAACAAAATGGCGGGCAATAGGAAAACACCACATTGGGGCTTGGAAAACTTGTTAGTGAAGGTAAGAACCCATGGTTTTTGTTCCAAACAGAATGATCAGGGAAGATTCAGGGATGGCAGGGCAAAGAGGAAAAAAAAAACAACAAAAAAAAAAAACCCCAGACTCAGCTCTTGTCTTGATTTGGGTTGTCCAGAAGCAAGTAGTTTCTTGGGAAGATGAAGAGAGGAAGGAGTGAGGGGTGAAGAGAGGAAGGCAGGAAGATGCTAATATAAGGTGCACTAGTGAGGTTGCCCCAGGCAAAAGGAGCTCAAGTCACCCCAGGACCATACAAAAGAGAAGCACCTTTCAGAAATGGCCCAAAGGAGCACAGTCCACCACATTTATTCCCTGGCTCTTCTCAGCTGGTTGACAGCTGTCCCTTGGGGAGCTGCTCCCCTCATCTTCCAGGTAGGAAAGGTCCCTGTGCTGGAGAAAGCCTCAGGCAGAAAGCCAGCTCTTAAGGAAAAGACACTGCCACTGGCAAGCAAGTCTCAGTGTGTGTGAAAATGCCTTTCACAGCTACAGCAAAAACCAGAGGTCAGCCTAGAGCTGAGGTAGAACAGGTATTTGATATAGCTCCAAGGGTAAACTGTGTATTAAGTGACTTTAACCTTGGCATCTTATTTCCATTCTCATATTGAATGCTCCCCATTACCCTGGGTCCCACCAGGGCCAACCTCTGCTATGCTATTGCATGTAACACTTTGCTTAGCTGTGACCTCCCACCCCAACCCCCAGTGCGTTCACTCAATAGTAGAGGAGACTTAGACTCAGCCCTGTAGCCCATTAGGTCAGAACTCAGCACTGGGGTGAAGGAAATAGGGCAACACCAGGCCATTCCGTTCCAAACCACCTCCCTTCCCCCCATAATTCTCAGCCAGAGTGCAAGCTTACCTCACAGAAGGGGGGATGCACGGGGACTTGGTGCTTCAGGTGGGACAGGTATCTGAGTCCTAACTCATATTACGATGACCTCTTTGCCACTGTAGGTAGGGAAGGGTTCTGTTGTGACTAAGCAGCTTGGAACACCAGCAGCGAACCTCACTCTGAGCCCCAGCTCTGCTCCCGCCGCGCTGCAGGGAGATTTCAGACCAGTGAGACGCTCCCACCTTCACCTGCGGCAATTAGCTAACCCTTTAAGCACAGTGGTCGTCCCGCTGTGGTGTTTATCATAATCACCTGGAGCACTAAAAAGCACATAGAGAACTCTGTGGGTTGAAGCTGCCTATATGATTCACCTGGGGGCCTTTTTTTTAGGTTATCTATTTTGAGAGAGGGAGAGAGGGAGAAGGAGAACAGGGGAGAGGCAGAGAGAGGGAGAGAAAGAGAATCCCAAGCAGGCTCCACAATTTCAGTGCAGAACTCGAACTAATGAACCATGAGATCAGGACCTGAGCCTCAGCCACCAGATGCCCCCTGGGGACCTTGTTCAATTACAGACTGGTTGAGCAGGCCTGCTGGGGGGCATTAGAGTCTACATTTCTGATGGCTCTCAGGTGATGCCTATAGAGCTGGTCCAGAGGCTACTTTGAAGAGTCCATGGCCTACAAGGCGGAACTTGAAGGTCTTAATATGACTTCACAGAGAATCTGTAGGGGAAAATTTCCTGGGTACTGTTTTCCCCAGCCCCTTGGTTTCCCACAGTGCATATGGCTACCAGTGACTTTTTGGGTGCAGGTAAAGAAAAAGTTATTGCTACGCTGCTGCCTTATTGGAAAATTTAGTAACATTTTATTGAACACAGTAATCCAAAAATATTACCATTCTGACATTTAATCAATACAAAAGCTATTAATGAAGTATTTTACATTCTTTTTTCTTTCTAGTGCTAAGTCTTAGAAATCCAGAATGCACACTACACCTCTGGCCTATTCCATTCCAAATAATGACCACTTGTGGCTAGTAAACCACTACCCTCTTATACTCTAACTTACTTCACAATCCGGAAGTTCTTATTCTGTCATATGTCCTTCTTTTCATGCATTGGGCACTTCCTAGTGTTGAAGCCAAAATAGCATTAAAAACAGGACCTTTATCCAAAGTGAGAAAAAATGCCTGAAAAATTCTCTTTTTTTTTTTTTTTTTTTTGCCTCTAGTTTTTCAGTGGCCTCCTGGGAAGTCTGGGGTGACCAACCACCCAGTTGGTCTGGGGCTATCCCAGTTTTAACACTGAAAGGCCTCCATCCCACAAAACGCCTCAGTCCCTGGCAACAAGGAGAATTGGTAACCTCTGAATGTCTGTTCATGTAAATATCTCTCACTGACCCTACTAAAGACTCTTTTTGATGAGTGGCAGAGCTTCCTGGGATCAGACCTGGCAGGAAAACACGTTCAAGTTCCCTGTCAAGAGCTAAACATCTGCACACAGGAGCTGCGGCATGGTCAGCCTCAAGGGTCCCTCCAGGCCTTTGGGGCCCCAAAAACAAGTTTTCCACTTCCCATCTGCTCTAGTTCTGATATTGATTCTGAGTCTTCCTTTATTTCACTAGATTTTATGGGCATTTTTTAAATGCTGAGTCATTTTGAAAACTGTGAGGTATTAAGTAAATGGGTCTACTATTAATACTTATTAAGCCAGTATTAGATGCCAAGTACTACATTAACACAGTTACATTCATTATAGGACTTAATTCTCACAACAACCCTATGAGGCAAGCACTATCACTGTTTTTATTTTTTTTAATGTTTATTTATTTTGAGAGAGAGATTGGGAGTAGGGGAGGGGCAGAGAGAGAGGGAGAGAGAGAGTCCCAAGCCGGCTGTTCTGTCAATGCAAAGCCTCACATGGGGCTTGATCACACAAACTGTGAGATCATGACCTGGGTTGAAATCAAGAGTTAGGACCCTTAAGCAGCTGAGCCACCCAGGAGCCCCTCACTGCCTTCATTATAAATACAAGGACACTAAAACTCAGAGAGGTTAATTTGCCTATAGTCACAAAGCTTATTAAGTCTCAGAGATGTGCTTTGAACATAGGACTCTGATTCCACAGTTTGAAAACAACAGAACTGAAGAGGAAGACTGAGAATGGAAAGATATATCAGTGGCAAGACTAATCTCCATACTGCAGGAAAAATGCTCTAAATGTGAGGCCCTTGACAAAAGAAAAAAATAGCAACCATCGTGTTCAAAACTGTTTAAGACAAGAGTATTTATGGAAGCTTGTGAGTCCTATCCACCCCTCTCCCCGCAGTTCTGAGTAGGAGCACCTGCTATTCCCTGTGCCTGGACCTGCCAGCCGCCATCATCAGGCGGAGCAGGCTGTCCTGGATGGAGATCAGCCAGGCCCCAGCTCAAATGCAGCTTTCTCCATGAGGGGCCCCTCTACTAACTGATCAAAACTTCTACTCCTCATCTTGCTCACATGTCACTGTGTCCCATTTCCCTGCTTTGTTTTGACTGTAATACTCATCAGAGATCTGCTGTTACCTGATATCCATATTTATCAGGTTTGTGTGTGTTCATTTCTCCTTCACCATAAAAGCTCCATGGAGCAGGGACCTTGTCAACCTCACCCATCACCATGATCTGGAGGCCTCTTAGAGCAGGCCTTCAAACTTTTGTTGATTATGGAACAAACAATACCTAAAAATTGTGGAATAAAGTGCCAACAGAGAGAAAAATAAAAAACCTTCCAAGTGATTTTTTTTTTAAGAGCTCTGCAATCAACACACAAAACCACCCTTGGGAAAAGAGCTTATTTTCTTAGTATTGATGCATCCCCATTTGCAAACCGACCAAACCACAAGAGCTACAATGAAATCTTCCCTTGCTGGGATGAGTGCCTAACTCTGATTACGGGCTGGAGTTTATAGATTTTGAGTTACCAAAAGTGTCACCACAAGGGATAATCACTCAAATGCCTTGGCTCTGTAGAAGTCAAAATCCAAGTCAGCCAAACCAGAAACACCTTCGGGGATCTGGTTGTGTTTTGCATCATTTCCATGGAAACAGGAAGAATTCCCAACACAGGCTTCCTAACTTCCAGCAATTATCTTAAGGTCTGATTAGCATTTTAAATGTCACCTGTATAAATTAAAACTGTTTACAGCTCACAATGGCATTATTTTGTGATTCATGATTCCACTGCAGCTAGCCAAAACTCACTTTTTGGAAAATCCCATTCCGAATGTCATCTGCTGGATTAGGCCTGGCAAAATCTCCCTCTTGGTTTAAATATCCAGCTTCCCTTTTCATTCTTCACTTTGGTAATCTCTCCTTGGAAGATTTTGAGTATGGTGGTATCAAACTTGGCAGGCAGACTATTTGGAAACAGTTCTTTCGGTTATGAACGTTATTGGACACAACCTACTGCTGGCTCAGAGAAAACAAGTGAAGATTTCTACATATAGTTCTAGATCAGTCAAGCACCACACATCGTCATCTTTCTGGTGGGTGTACACAGTACTTTCCCAGAGATCAGAGGATGGGACAATGAGTCTTTGAAGTCACCTCTAGTCCTAGCCATTTTTTATCAAAAATAGTATTTTAAAATAGCTCCCTTTCATGCACACTTGCTGCCACTAGCGTTTCACTGATTTACCTAGTTTTGCACCATAATTATAGAGAGGCTCCTGCTCCTCTAGCCAGAGGCAGCTGGAAAAAGAGAAACACCTGGGCTGCAAGTCACTTGGAGAGGGATTCCAGGCTTTTCTCTACTACTTAAAACTCTAGCACCTTAAACATTTCCTTTTCCTCTGTTTGCCTCAGCTTTCTCATGTCCACCTCCATCCAGGGGTCAGGCGAAAGTCCTTACCCTGAGTCTAGCTGAACACTCTGACCACCATGGGAGAAAGCTGGAGGGCCAGCCACAAATGCCCCACCAGGTACCACAGTGATATCTCTAAACTTGGATTTCCCTGCTTTTAACTCTCTAAAGCAGACGTCAGAAAACTTTTTCTGTAAAGAGCTCAATAGCAAATATTTTGGCTTTCCTGGGCCATATGTTCTCTATCTCAACTACTCAGTTCTACCCTAGTAGCATGAATGAAGCCATAGACAATACAGAAACAAAAAAGCAGCTGTGTTCCAGTTAATCAGCTCTCCAGCCCTGTCTCCTACCCATCTTCCCCTCCTCTACCATGCACAGCTATTCTTTCTGTTTCTGGAACACTGCAAGTTTTAGCCGTGGGAACTTTGCACCAGCTGTTCCCCTTTGTGTGCAGTTCTGCTCCCAAATCAGCACATGATCGGTTCTGTCTTGACATCCATCTCTCAGTTTATGATATCAACTCGGAGAGGTTTCCATGACCACCGACTGATCAGCAGCTATTTAACCACTGTCCCTGCTTTATTTTCTCAAGGTACTTCCCTCTCTCTGATGTGACGTGGAGGATAGTTATGGATACAGACCACTGGTACTTTCTCAATTTTATGTGTGAAGCTTAAACTTTTATTTGCTTCTTTGTTTTTCTAATTATTATATTTAATTGTGGTAAAATTTGCATAACATAGAATTCATCTTATTCACTTTTAAGTATACATTTAAATGGCATGAAGGGGTGTCTTGGTGGCTCAGTTGGTTAAGTGTCCAACTTCGGCTCAGATCATGATTTCACAGTTCACAATTTTAAGCCCCACATTGGGCTCTGTGCTGACAGCTCAGAGCCTGGGGCTTGCCTACGAGTCTGTCTCCCTCTCTCTCTGCCTCTCTCCTGCTCACAGTCTGCACTCTCTCTCTATCTAAAATAAATAAACATTATTTTTTAAATAAAATAAAATAAAATAAATGGCATGAAGCACATTCACATCATTGTGCACTCATCCCCAGCATCCATGTCCAGAACTGTTTATCTCGCAAAACTGAAACTCTGTCCCCCTTAAACAACAAATCCTTCCTTCTCCCATCCCCAGGTCCTGGCAATATTGTATCAAATTTTAACATTAAACCGCACCAGGGAAAATCAGATTAAGGAAATTTTAACATCTTCTCAACATTTTTACTACCAAATTTCCACCCCTCAGCCCTTCAATATGGAGATTCTGGGACCACCATTGAGATCTGATATTTCTTAACTACTCTTTGCCCTTTCCTCTCTCCCTCACCACCAGGCAAGCTCCATGAGAACAGAAACCTTGTCTTTTCCCTCAATGGGTGGCAAACAACTAGCACAGGCTAACACAGAGCAACAAATGTTAGTTAAATGAGTAAACAAAGATGAGAATGAATATGATTGGGTTAGACCTTGAGCGAGGCTCTCCAAAGGCTTTGGATGGGTAAAGAAGACAGAGAATTTCAGCCAGAGGTAAGAGCAGAAAACAGAAGCTCTGGGGACCTGAGTAGTGTCTAAATTGTATCAGGAAGGCCTGGTACCAGCAGGTGAAGGAGGAAAGAAAGGAGGGAGGGAAAGTGGGAAGCAGGCAGGTGGAAATGCAGGAAGAAAGGAGAACGAGAAGACACTGGAATCTCTGCAGAGTACGCAGTTGAGAGTCCTGGAAAGAAAGACTAAGGAATCAACAAGTGAGCTTGTTACATACTTATGAAGCATGGTCCTTGACCAGGGGGTGTCATGGCACCAGCTGGTGAATAAGGAAAATGTCACTTGCAGCCTTGGCAATATCGAAGTGATGGACAGTGCCCAGATGTCACATCCCTCACAAAAACCTGCTTCTCAAAACTTCAGCAAAAGGGTGTCTGAGTGGCTCAGTTGGTTAAGCATCTGACTTTGGCTCAGGTCATGATCTTTTAGTTCATTAGGTCGAGCTCCCCATTGGGCTCTGCTGACAGCACAGATAGCTACCAACACAGAGCCCACTTCATATCCTCTGTCTTTTTCTCTCTCTTCCCCTCCCCTGCTGGTGCTCGCTCGCTCACGCTCTCTCTCTCTCTCCCTCTCCCTCTCCCTCTCTCTCACAAAAGTAAACATTTAAAAAAAATACTTCAGCAATAACTGGAGGCAAATATTGACATGTGCACAGCAGGAGCCCGACTATAATAAATCTCAAAAAGTGGAGAGAGAAACATGGCACATCTGCCAGGATATACAGACTGATCTTTTCCACCCAGAAAGAAAGAGGGGTAAAAACCTGACCCACAGAACTACCATCTCCTCAATACACCTCTGATCTTGGTTCTGGCTTTTACACCCAATGTCTCTATGACCCTGGGCTTTGACCAGATAGATGAGATGCTGATCAGCTGTGCGTAGGTTGGGAACCTGTGTATATCCCCATCCAGGAGTGATCATTTACAAAGGATATGACTCATGAACCAGCTCTGATGGTGGTTTTATGCATCAGGCCTCCAGGAACCCTGACTCATGCACAAGCCATGAAGGGATTATTTTAAAGTGGTTGAAGTCTTATAGCAAATTTATACAAACAGAAGTGGGTTAGGTATGGGGTTTACTGATGTAAATCCCTAATCAATGATTCAGATAGTGTGCTCTCATAATTGGTCCTATGTGTAATATCTACCAGGAGATATTGCTCCTTCCGGGCTTAATAAGCCTTGGCTAAAAAATTATTGTGTGTAACTGATCCTATTAGGCAGTTGAGTTGGATAACTATACATCTAAGCTCCAAGTTCTCAAATTTCAATCCAGTGCAGGAAAATAAGCTCAATTCAGCTAGGATTTGTTAGAAGGATGGTATTGGAAGGAAAGTTAGAAACCAACTCTTCCCTCCTACATATTTAGCACATTAGGAAACTGACTGGACAAGGTTAACTTTCAGGAAACTGACACACAGCTTCATTACCTGATTCACAATCATGGGTCTTTATACTTTTACTGTCAATGAGCTGCAAGCTACAGAAGGAGAGATTAGATGAAACAAAGACCTCTGCCTTCACTGAGCTTAAAGATCTTTCAAAGAAACCAGCCTGATACATAAGAGTATTAACACAGAAATGAGAGATGTGAGTGGCAGGTGGAAAGTCAGAGAACACGGCACTGGCAGAGGGCAGGAGTAGTCAGGGAGGACCTCTTGGAGGAGAAAATGCCTGGCCTGGGCCTTGAAGAGAGGGAAAATTTGAGATGAAGGAGTGAAGCCTGACTGCAGAGAGATAGGAGAGAACAGCAAATGAGAAGTCTGACATGGGCAAGGTAAGAGTGGACCGCGAGCCTAGAACACACCCACCTGCAGAAGAGCACAGTCACATCGGATCACCAAAAGTCACAGCTTTGACAGACCCTGGGCCACTTCTGCTGGTAAATGCTTAGCAGCCAACTCTTGGAGGAGAGCAGAACCCTGCCTCTGCCAGTTGTCATGGTGTGAACATTCTCTCCATAGATGACTGCAAAGATGGCTGAGTTTAGTAACAGGCTCACACATTTTCCGAAATTTTAACTATTAGCTCTCACAAGGGGCACCAGCACGCTATTGCCTGGACCTTTGTTTACATGGATTCCTTTCTCCAAGTGTTTTGTTAATAGCTGCCCCTTATTGTGCACTTACGGAACAGAGTCTATGCTAACACTTGACGTGCATTATCTTCTTAATTCTCTCCAAGAAGCTCATGGGGTATTTAATTTTTAACAGTCAACATTGCTGTTTTGCAGATGGGAGAGCAATAATTAGAGGTATCAGAAAGACAAACGCTTGTCACTCTAAAACTCACATTCTTAACTCCTACAATCCTCTCCTCTTCCTCCTCTGACTGCCGCGAATATTATCATTCTCATTGTTATTGCTCTTGTATTGTTGATCTTAAACCTCAGAACTCTTCTGACCTAATGCTAAAAAAACAAGTGAGACAAATGACATGCCAGTGGATCCACTGTCTATCTTCAAATATGAAATATAGGGAGGTGGCTCTCTCCCTTTATAAGTACATTTTATTGCTTGGATTTTGAAATCTTTATATTTCAATAAACAGATCAAGGAAGTAAAATGATTCCTTATGGAGGAAACACCAACATGTGAGTAGATGAAATGGAAAAGAAATGTTGGCTTCTGAACTTTCTTAAATTTTAGATTTCACAGAATTTTTAAGGACAAGTTAGTAGAAATAGGTGACTGCTGATTTTTATTGTCTTGACAATCCAAGTTATTCTGAGACAATATCTTTGGCAAGGTTCCATGGAAACAGCCTGAGATGACAATTCTTTTGGACAGGGGAAAACACCTATAAGGACATGAGGGAGGTAGAAGAAAAGGCAGAGGAAAGATATGCTTTTGGCTGGAGTCTAGCCCCATTCTGATCCCATATGAAGTTTGGAGCACAAATGGCACCACAAGGCTGTCCCAGACAGGAGAACTGTACTTTTATATCATATCGCTGGTTATGGGACCATAACTTCCCAGCCATTTCCCCCTGAAGTTGTGGCTGCTGGCCATGGGAAGTTCTTTAGAAAAGGACACAGCTATGAGCCTTTAGCCAACACTCATAACAGGTAAAAGATAAGTACATCAGTAAACTAAATGGAACAATGGCACCAACAATGTCTATTTCAGGCAGGTAACAAACTAAGCTCCCAATCAAAACAACTTTGCTTTTGCCTAATCAGCCAATCACAGAAATCAGCTAGTTAGATGCATAGGAAACCTTAGATGCCCAATTCCTGGGGTAAGATATTGCATCAGTTATAGGCACAAACATTTTGGATAAAACTGCTGTGAATACTTATAGAACTACAGAATATCTTGAAGGGACATTCTAAAGATCCTCTAGGGCAAGGACTGTGTTTTATTCATTGTACATTACAGATGCTTAATAAGTATACTGATGAATCAGATGCTTAAGAATCCCTTGGGGCACTTGGATGGCTCAGTCGGTTGAGCGTCCAACTTTGGCTCAGGTCATGAACTTGCAGTTTGTGAGTTCAAGCCCTACGTTGGGCTCTGTGCTGACAGCTCAGAGCCTGGAGCCTGCATCTGATTCTTTGTCTCCCTCCCTCTCTGTCCCTCCACCACTCACACTCTGTCTCTCTGTCTCTCAAAAATAAATAAAGTTTAAAAAAAAAACACTAATCCCTTATGTAAGTGGGGTGCCTGGGTAGCTCAGTCACTTAGTGTCCAACTTCAGCTCAGGTCATGATCTGAAGCCCCGTGTCGGGCTGTGTGCTGACAGCTCAGAGCCTGGAGCCTGCTTCAGATTCTCTGTCTGCCACTCCCCTGCTCATACTCAATCTCTCTCTCTCAAAATAAATAAATAAACTTTAAGAAAAAGAATTTTTTAAAGAATCCCTTTTGTAAGGTGACCAACTCATCTCAGTTTGACCAGAACTGTTCAGTTTTAAGACTAAAAGTCTTATATCTTGGACAACTGCCTCAGTGAGAGGCCAACTGGGACAACTGATCGTCCTGCTCTTGAGTCCTCCCTGCTTCTGCGTATGGCTGCCTTCAAATCAATTCATCTTTTCATCTTCCCTACATGTCTTCCCAAAGTGAAACTTTCAAAGCTCCTTGGGTAATACATCCATAGCAACTTCTTCAAAATGTCTAATATAACTGTTCCTGCTGCAATTTGGATCATATCTACTTTTTTCCTTTTTTAATATAATTTATTATCTAATTGGTTTCCATATAACACCCAGTGCTCATCCCAACAAGTGCCCTCCTCAATGCCCAAAAGAAATACCACCACAACCACCACCCAAGACTTTTTCATAGGAAATAGTAAACTGTAACCCTTCTATCCTTCCTTTTCACCTTCTTTATCACCCACAAGAGTAGCCAGTATCGTTGTGTGGATCTTTGAATGACCCCAAAGCCTTGCTTCAAGCTCTAAAAAAGGCTGACTACATCTATGGCTCTGGGAATTTTTCTTTTAACATCGCCTCTCTTCCGGTGTCACACACTCTCTTGCCCAGATAGTAATGATTTGGTCCTCAAAACAACATAATGGTTTAAACTTGTTGAACAGTAGAAAGGTAAGCAGTTGGGCAGCTTTTTCTGCCCTGTTAGATGCTCTGATTATGCTCTACTAGCAGAGACCCTTGGCATGTATAATAATATTGACAATCCAAAAAAAAAATAAAGGCTAAGGAAAAAGTGAATTGAAATGAACACTAGGATGAGGATTATTGGTTTGCATAACCCAAAAGACAGGCTGGTTCAGGCTCTTCTGCTCTCCTCTGTCTTGCCATCTTTCCATAACAAACTCTCTTCATAGGAGGGGTCGGGCTTCCATTGTCCTTGCTGGCCCCAATGCCACAGAAATAGGGACCCCCCGCCCTTCCAGGACTTATACACCAAATCTATCTCACAGGGACTCAGGTTGTGCCCACTGGGGTACGTGCTTCTCCTGAGCCTGTCATTCTGGCTGAAGACAGCAGGTTCCTCTGACTAGTCAGATTGGAGTCACATGCCTGCTATGTGGCCAATGAAGAGAAGTAGAGAGAAAGAGGAGAAGGATTAGGTATGGGGTTGGCAAAAACTAAAGCTTTGAAAGCTCCAACCACCTGGCTTCATACTTTACCTACCAAAAGGGTTTTGCCTCATAGCCATCATTATTCCATCATAAAATATTCTGGCTCAGGCCCTAGAACTTTATTTAGAACTGCCTTGGGGCATGGGTAAAAATGTGCTATTAAAAATAATAACTGCCTGTGATGAATTAAAAAATCAAATAAATATCATAGTTATGGTATCATGCTCCAAACTTGGGAGCCATTTTCCCTGAAAGTGGGAGGTTGTGTTGGAAGGGAAGGGAGTTTACAGGTGTTTTGGCAAAGCAGTCCCTGGTTGATGCCAGAAAGACCTGCCTCCACCCAGCTGCATTCTCCCTTTATTCGGAGAACTCAGTAGCAACTTCACTCTCTAATTGCCTGTAGTTAGTCATTATGTCTCAGCTGCAAGACTTGGGAATGCCAAGAAACCAGCTCACCCAGAGGCCTTTTGTGTTTTAAGTGTTTAAACCAAAAAAAAAAATTTTTCCTAAGGAAAGTTACTACTTAGATTTGTGTTGGCCAACAGGCTCTGGTTTGGAGACATTTCCAAGCAATCCAACTTTGAAATCCCTAGGACTCACAAAGAAACTCCAAGTATCAGCATACACAGAAATGAGAATTTATAATCCTTTGCGCTTATTCTTGTGTATGGCACAGACTACTAAGTAAGTTGGCCAAATTAGGGAAATTCAATTCAATTCCATGAACATTAATTGAGCTCTGTTCAGTGAGGATGCTTTCAGCTGCAAATAACAGCTGAAAGAGCCAATTAAAATTGGCTTTAAATAATAAGAATTAATTACCTCACATAACAAGAAGTTGGAGAGAGGCAGGTCCAGAAGTTGGTTAATATAGCAGTTAAACAATGCCAGAAATATTGGTTGGCATTTTTGTGATTCCCTTGGAAATATAGTCATGATTTCAAAATGGCCACCACAGCTTCAAACAGAACATCCTCACACAACAACATGCAAAGGTAGGAAAGGAGGTAAAATTTCTCCACGAGCATTTCTTTCTCTTTTTCTAAAATAAGAAATCTCTTGCATAATTTCTCTCAACAGACTTTCTTTTTTTTAATTTTTTTAATGTTTATTTATTCTTGACAGAGACAGAGACAGAGACACAGTGACAGCACGGGAGGGGCAGAGAGAGAGGGAGACACAGAATCTGAAACAGGTACCAGGCTCTGAGCTGTCAGCACAGACCCAACATGGGGCTCGAATCCACGAACCCTGAAATCATGACCTGTGCCGAATTTGGATGCTTAACTCACTGAGCCACCCAGGGGCCCCTCAACAGGCCTTCTCTTAGAACTCTCTGGGGAGAGTTATATCCCATGGCCATTCCTAAACCAATAAGCCAGGAAAGAAGAATATGAGGACTATAAATGCCTTAGCCAATTGTGACTTACTTCTCAGATCTGAGCAGGCTTTGGTGTTTTTGGAGCCCCTTGACTCTTAAAAAAAAAAATGAAGGAATTTGCTGGTAAGGAAGAAGAAATGAAGCAATGGCTACAGAACTGGCAACAACGTCTTCCCCAGAGCAGCTACTTCTGTAATCTGCATTGGGTAGATGAAGATAGATAAGCCACAGCCCTTTTCTCAAGGAGTCCACGGTGATAGAAGCACTCACTCAATAATTTCTGTTATTTATTACCCTGCTTAACAATAAAATGGATTTGAAGTGGTAAAGAGCTATGCTCTACTTTATTTTTTAGAAATTGCTACAACAGAATCTTCCATCCCACATGCTTTTCTTACAATATGGCTTTAATATTTCTCCTCTCCAGAGGTGGAATCTACATTCCTACCCTTTGAATCAGGGTGGACTTGTGACTCCAGCTAAGTGGCACCACAGGACTCCTAAGGCTAAACTTTAAAAGTCAACACAACTGTCACCTAGTTCTCTTTGGAGGCCAGCCACCATGCTGTATGGAAGTCCCGCACCAACCTGTCAGCCATGCTAGTGAGCCATCTAGATCCTCTAGCCCCAGTTGATCCACTGTACCTGATGCCTAATGGAAGAGAAATGGATGGCTCTATGGCCCCCAGCCAAATAATAAATCTGTGAGCAATATAAATTATCACTGTCTTCATAAGCCACTAAATTTTGGGGTGATTTGTTAGGCAATAAGAGATTACTGGATCTGATCCAACTTTAGAACTAAAAATAAAGGACTGTCAAAGATGGTATAAATCACCTACTATCAGAGCACAGAGGAAGGAAAAATAAATATTTACTGGGGAGAAAAGAAAGAGGAATTACAGAGGGATCACATACCAAGGAAGACTCTTCAGTACTAAGTCTCAGAGGATGAGTAGATTGCAGAAGATGGATAAAAGAAGCAGAAGAAAATGAATGTGCACTGTGGTTTTAGAAAACATGGAGTGTTGTGGTGAATATCTGGATTTGACTCTGGGGTAGACCTTCCCAGTGCTCACCAAGATTTCTGGTTCTCCCCTCCTTCAAGATCCATGTCTTCTTAACATTTAGTATGATCATATGACTTCCTTTGGACAGTTAATTGTCCTAAAAAGTGCCATGAGTCTCTTTTGGTAAAGCATTTAAGAGCCCAAAAACAATTCTCCATTATCTTAACTTCAACCAGTCCTGAGACATCATGTTGAGATGAGGAAATCATAAGATGGTGGAGTTTCTGTTAGTGTGAGTCCCAGAGTTTATATGGTTTTTCAAGTTTTTAAATGCTGTCTGTCCTGACCCAGGTTAGAGGTTCTAGCTAGAGAGGCTAGTCTGTTTCTCTTCCTGAACAGCCAATGAAATCCACACCCCCCAACCGCCTCCCTTATGCTTCAGGTCACTCTACTTCTACCCTAATTTCCCCAGGGCCAAATTCCAGACAATCAAGGGCAGCCCCTATGCCCCAGAGTTGACTGAAATTATTCAAATTAGCCAATCATAAGCCTTCATGCCCACCTCACCTCTTTCCTTTCCATAGAAACCACAGGACAGGTGCTTGCCCACACTTCTCTCTTTATGTGCCTTCATGACCACCCCCAGTGCTTCACCATTTGGCCCTGCATGGGGTACTGTGTTCTATGAGTATGATAAAAAAAAAAACTATGCCATTCTTTCTGGCTTCTCTCTTGATCTGCATCAAGCCCCACAATAGCTCACTCAAGGCTTCACTCAAGTTAGAACAGAAAGTACAGGCTCTCTGTTCATCTGTGTTGGACATGCAGCCGGTCCAACAAGTACAACGTTATTGCTTTAAGCCACTGAGGTTTGAGGTTGTTGTTGACTATAACATAATTTAGTCCATCCCAACTGAGAACTGGCCAATTTCTATTTCCCTTCCTCTTGTGGTAGCACATCAGATTTTCACTGGGAAACCATCTCTTTCTGACTCTCATGTGATGAAGGTGTTAACTTCATTTCCCTGGCTCCAGGGGAAATATCACACAAGCCTAGACGGTCAGCATAACTCATTTATCTTCAAAAAATACCTCAAATCTTACCTTCTTTCTACTTTCATCAACCTGGTCCATTTGCCTCTTCTCTGGTTTCCCCAGTCACTTCTATAGTCTGCTTTCAACTGAGTAATCAGATGGATCATTTTGAAACATAATTCACATCATGTTACTCCTCTGCTCGAAACCCTCCTAAGACCACTCATATCCCTCAGTAGACGGCAAACTCCTTCCAATGGCCAGCAAGGTCATACATAATGAGTTTCCCCCTCTTCCTCACTTGTCCTTGTGTATTTTTTCCCCCTAGCCTACTCTTTTTCACTGGCCTCCTTGCTCTTTCACAAATATTCCAGGTTTGCTTCTACCTCAGGGCCTTTCTACTAGCCGTCTTTGCTGCCTGGAGGACTCTTCCCCCATATTTATCTAGCTTACTCCTTTATCTCCTTCAAATCTTTGTGCAAAAGTCACCTTCTCAGAAAAGCCTTCTGTAACACCCAATCAAAAACTCAAATCTTCCACTCCCCACTGTTTCCTATCTTTTCTTTACTTTATTAACAACCATAACAACATCTTAAATGCTGTATATTATAAGTATTTATCAGGCTTCATGAGAATATAAATTCAATAAGAGCTGGAACTGTCATCTGTTTATCTACTACCATGTTCCCAGAGTTGAGAATAGTGTTTGGCACATAACAGTTTTTGTAAATACTTTTTAATGAATGACAAAATGAATGAATGAACTCTATCTCCTTAGTTACAGTTATCAACTCAAGAATGACTGAAACCAAACTAAAACTTAACTTCAGAGATTTTGTTTGGAATTATTAGAAATTTGTGACAGAGACTGACAGCTGACAACCAAAAATGTATGCTCTCCTAAAGAATTTAAGTCAATCCTTCTCAAAAAAATCAAATAAGAAGGATCACTTCCAAAGACATTTTATGAGCCCAGCACTGCTCTCATAGCAAAGCTGGATAAGGATATTACAAGAAAAGAAAATCTCAGGCCAATATCTCTGATGAGCATTGACGTAAATATTCTCAATAAAAACTAGCAAACTGAATTCAACAGCACATTAGATGGGTCATATACTATGATCAAATGGTTCAACATATTAAAATCAATAAACATGATACACTGCATCAACAGAATGAAAGATAAAAAATCACATGATGATCTCAACAGATGCAGAAAAAAACATTTGAATAAATTCATTATCCTTTCATGATAAAAATTCTCAAAAAGTTAGGTATAGAATGAATGTACCTCAACATAATAACCAAGGAGTTGAAAGATCTACACATTGAAAACCATAAAACATTGATGAAAGAAACTCAAGATAGAAACAAATGGAAAGATAACCTGTGTTCATGGTTTGGAAGAATTAATATTGTTAAGGTGTTTACACAACCCAAAGCAACCTACAAATTGAATGCTACCCCTACCAAAATGCCAATGGCATTTTTCACAGAAATAGAAAAAAAAATCCTAAAATTTTTATGAGAACACCAAAGTCTTCAAATATCCAAAGCAATCTTGAGCTGAAAGAATAAATCTGGAGGCATCACACTTTCTGATTTCAAAGCTATTACAAAGCTATAGTATTCAAAATGGTATGGTATTGTCATGAAAACAAACACATAGGTCAATGGAACAGAATAAAATACCCAGAAATAAACCGACATGTATATGGTGAACTAATCTTTGACCAGGGCAGCAAAAACACACAATAGGAACAGAATAATCTCTTCAATAAATAATGTTGTGAAAACTTGATATCCACAATAAAAGAATGAAACTGGACCCTTGTCTTACACCATATACAAAAACTAACTTGCAATGCATTAATGACTTAAATCTAAGACCTGAGACCATAAAACTCCAAGAAAAAACTCATAGGGAAAGAACTTTTTGATATTAGCCTTGGAGATGATTTTTCAGATATGACACCAAAAGCACAGGCAACAGAAGCAAAAATAAACAAGTGTAACTATATTAAAATAAAAAGCTTCTTCACAGGAAAGGAAACAAGCAACAAAATGAGACGACAATCTATGGAAGAGGAGAAAATATTTGCAAACTATTTGCCTGATAAGGGACCAATGTCCAAAATTTATAAGGATTTCCTACCACTTGATAGCAAGAAAAGTAAAAATAAAAATATACAATCCAATTTCAAAACAGGCAATGTGTCTGACTATATTTCTTTGCAAAGACATGAAAATGGCCACTAGGTATACTAAGAAGTGCTCCATCTCAGCCATCATCAGGGAAATGCAAATCAAAACCAAAATGAAGTATCACCTCACACCTATAATCTATTATCAAAAGAGAAGAGATAACAAGTGTTGGTGAGAGTGTGTGGAAAAAACTGGTGGGAGTCAGGAACACCTGTATGTGACAGACCATCATGTAGAAGAAAAATAAGTTCTCATTGTGCTGAGACAATAAATGGTAGGGGTTTGCTTGTTCTAGTAGCTAGCATGATGCTAACTACGCCTGAAGTGGCACACTTGATTGTTCTGACTGCCAAAAGAATGTGTTGCAAGCCTGGGGGTGTTAGGGCACCTGCATGAGAAGAACCTGCCTGAAGTAACTGGTCAAAAAGGAAAGCCTATCTGAAAAAATACCAGATTCGCAAGGTCATCATTTTATCCCTGGAATAAAGTTAGTTCTACCAGTGAACTTTTTCCAACATCTCAGCCAGTAAATTCTTTTTAGCTCAAGCAGGTCTGGGTTGACTTTGCTGTTGCTCAGAAAATCCCAAGGCAGAAAATCTTAACTGATAGCAGTTGGATGGAAGAAAGTGAAAAAAAGAGGATACAAAAGGAGGTGAACCAAGATCATGGTGAGCCTCCACCACCCAAAAACTTTGGAACTTAGAACCACTCACTTAAGTGAAGAGGACCCCAGACCAGGATCGGAGAATCTGCAGCATCTTGTAACATAATTACCAATAGCCAGTGTTCTTTCCCAAGAGTGTAACTGGAATTTCTTTCTTGTCTAGAAGCAATTTGTTCTCTATCCATGTACATTTCTGGACCCAGCCTGCAATTCCACAGCAGTAGATCTCTATAATTTTCCTCTAAGATTAGGGATTTTCAAACTTTGAAAGACAGAAAGAAAACTGAGGTCCAATTTTCTTTAAGCAGTAGGCATCTTGAATACTTTTGACAGTGTCACTATGGAGCAAGTACTCTCCCATGATCTATCAGTGCTTCAGGTCAATTACCTTCCTGGTAGCTACTATGGAACACAGTATTCCAACCAGCGTGAGACCATTTTAAAGTTGTTTAAAGTCATAGACTGTAAACTGAAGGAAGCTTCCTACAGTGTGACGACAGCATGGTTACATTTTTTACCTCACAGTGCTTCAATGCCCTCATAAAGAAAATAATTATCTTTAAAGGGTTATTGTAGAGAGTATATGACATAGTAGAGAAAGCACCTGGAAATTTGCCTCTTTCATAATAATTGATCAATAAATATTAGCTATTGTTCCCCCCCAACAAATACTGATAGTGTGTATTGTATCCTAGGCTCTGGTTCTGTGCTATATTCTGGGGATACAATAGTGAACAGATATGTTCCCTGCCCTCATGGACCTTATAGTCTAGTGAAGAAAAGGAAGGAGAAAATACACAGATTACTAAGTTACAGTAGGAATAAATGTTACCATGGATCATATGGCAGAGTGTAGCAGACACTGTCAGAGGCCTGCTCACATCGCATCGGCCCACCCAGAAGTCAGACACCTGTGAACATGAGCTCCCTCAGAGGGAAAACCAAACTTTGCTGGACTTCTTTATACATATTTTACAGTTCAGTGTCATTTTTACTGTGAATCACACACAGCAATTAAAGTAGATAGAGGTGTAATCTTTTTCGGAGCACAAGACCTCCAAAGAGTCCCAACACAGCAGAGAGATAGGAGAAAAGAGTCCTCTTTTAGTAAGAAATAGTCCAAATTATTTTACTGTCATAAAAATTGCTTGAAATAATTGGTTATTTAATGGGCATTTAAAATTTTTAATAATAAATTTCTGTCCTAGCAGTACATTAAAATAGAAGCTTGCTACACTCTTCAGCAGGCAGATAGACACAAGAAAAATGAAAGATTATTCTGCAAGCTCATTCTAGGGCCTTCTCATATCCTTAAGGCTCTAAATACACAAGTAAGTGCTTATTCCTTGGGAAATCTTTGTGCATGTTAGTTAATGGGAAAGATTATGAAAGCAGATTAGAGGAGGGGACTAAATAAAGACAAAAATTCTCCCCCTCAAATTGCATTACATTTTATAGCATTAGACTCAAAGAGAGAAACACTCATTATATCTACATTTCCTATGGGACAATCCAGTTCAACTAATTATCACTAAGGTTTAACTGGAAATTCAATACATTATGCAAATATCCCATTTATGTACTATCATGTCAAGCGGGTCCTGAAATGTAGCTGTTGTTAAAAGGAGTAGATGCTATCCGGGTTCTCTTCCAGAGATACTTCAAAAGCAATGAGTGGCACTCTACAGCCCAGGCACAGCAGAATAAATCTTGCAGCTAGCTAAGGTCTTGTTACTACGATGGCTTTCTCGTGGTGCAAATGTGCTCCAGGAGAGGGATTCTCAATTCCCTTCTTTCTAAAGAAATTGAGGTACAATTGCTAGTTTCTTCTAAAGAGCAATGTGACTTTTTGTGACGCTTGTCAGGAACAAATATGTAAGGTAGGGCTGCCAGTCTCACTGCAGGATAGAGAAATAGGAACGTGCCAGGAGAGGGCGAGGGTACAGAGATGGACTCTGAGAAATGACTCATATTTTAGCAATGGAGGGAATGAGAGATGAGGTCCATATTGCCTACTCCTCTAAAGCAACCCCTCACATAACCTAGACTGCCGTGGCTCACTGTGCATGCGGTAGGCCAGGCCTTCGCTCATGCTGTTCCCACCGCCTGGAATGCGCTTCCCTAATCTCTCCTTGTAAACTCCAAACTACTGGCTATGAGAGCCCGTATGAGTCATTTAACCTCTAATAGAAGTGACTATAGTAACTACTGGACTAGGTTAATAAGAGGATTAAATACAATATTGCATTTAAGTACCTATCACATTGCCCAGAGTCTATATTATTAATAATAATTAAAACTTATACAGTGCTTACTATGTGTCAAGCCCTGTCCAAGGTGCTTTATATTATTACTTTATTTACTATCAAATCATTCATCATCAGAGAAATGCAGATCAAAACCACAATGTGATATCACCTGATACAGGACATCTGTTATCAAAAAGAAATGGAAAAATGTTCTAGGTAGAGAGAAGCCATATGCAAATGGCCAATGGTTGGGGGCACCTGGGTGACTCAGTTGATTAAGTGTCCAACTCTTGATCTCAGCTCAGGTCATGATCTTGCAGTTCATGGGACTGAGCCTCATACTGGCCCAATATGGCACTGTGCTAGCAGTGCACAGCTTGCTTGGGATTCTCTCCTTCCCTCTCTCTCTGCCTTCCCCTGCTCATGTGCCACATGTGCTCGCTCTCTCTCTCGCTCAACCTCTCTCTCTCTTTCTCAAAATAAATAAATAAACTTTTTTTAAATGGCCTGTAATGAGACAAATCAATTTGTATATGAAGGACTAAAGAGACCAGTAGGGCTGGAATGCAAAGAAAAGCAGAATTGCAAACCATGTGTTCAACTAGTGGAGACCAGACACACAGGACCTCTGGAGTCATATTAAGGAGTTTACCTTCCCCAACCATTTGTGAACTTTATTCAGTCTTTGTTTCCAGAGGCTGGTCAATTACACTTAGCCCATTCCATTGCTTTTAGAAAATTCTTTCTTCACCTTGGGTTGGAATCATGTTTCCATCAGTTTCTAGCTGTGGGCTCTTCCCCTGGAGCCCTACACAGAAAACCTACTGCTTATACTATTGTCTCTCCAGATCACATTTCCCCTAACCTTCCTGCTACTCAGTTTAACCCATCCTCATATGACGAAAGTTCAAGACCATTTTTCATCACTATTACCTTCTTGAGGACACATTTTAGTTTGTCAGTGTCCTTCCTCAAGTGTCATGCTCAGAACCAAACACTGGAGGTTGGGCCAGGTAGATACAGACTTTTAGCTCCCTTGTTTAGGACACTTAGTTTCTGTTGATGCAAGTCCTCTTGTCAATGCCACCTCACTGCTGATTCATAATAAGCTTGCAGAAAACTAAGACCTTTAAATCCATTTCTTGTAAGCTATTAAAGCAGGTGTTTCTCATCCAATATGTATGTAGGCATTTATTTTTAATTTATACTTTGTTTTTTTCAGAAATGACTGTCAGCCTAGATGTGAAACCAAGTATACAAGTACACAGTTAAAATGAAGATCCAGGTGGGAGAAGAAATATGACATTTTCACAGTGTTTTTTCTGCTTCTAAGTGTAGGGATGTATATGGACCCTTCATTCAATTTCATCTCAGTGATTTAGGACTCTTGGTGCTGTTTTTCCAAATCTCTTTCTCTTATTTGAGATGTAAGCCACTCTCAGCAATGTATCATCTGGCAATTTGCTGTTGATCACCATTCTTACCTACTTCTTCAAGGTCAGAAATCTCAGTTCCATCATTTACTGGCTGTGTGACCTTCAGCTGGTTAATTAACCTTTCTGTGTCCCACTGTTCTCAATGGCATAATTGTGCCCCCTTCAGAGAGAGGTTGTGAGGATTAAATAAAGAAACTGATGGGGTCTGCCCATGCTTTCTTTCCCTTGCTTGCTAGATGAAGAGGATTCCCAGTCTAAGAAATGGTGAGACCCTGAATCTCTCCACCAAGAAAAGCCACTCATGAATCAGGAACACCTGCTTCAGACTGTCATGAGAGAGAAAACTAAGCTCTAACTGTGCTAAGACAGCGTAGGAGGGTGCTTGCTTCCACTGTGCATTCTTCCCAAATCTAAGAGGCACTACCTGCTGCTTCATTAATTCACAGGCAGGAAATGAGCTGCACTAGTTCTGCACCGATTTGCCCACCGATCCCCTCCTCCTCACCCTCCTCTGCACTGCATCACAGCAGAAGCTGCAGGAGGTGCTTCCCAGGCTCCCCCTCAGCGTGCTTCCTGTGGCTTTGGCCAATGGGAAGCGCTGGCAAGATATCAAAGGCAGGAAGAGGAGGCAAGAGAAACAAAAGCAAAAACTAACTATTGGGATCTCATTGAGATAAAAAGCTTATGCACAGCAAAGCAAACCACCAGCAAAACTAAAAGGCAACTGACAGAATGGGAGAAGATATTTTCAAATGACATATTAAATAACAGATTAATATCCCAAATCTATAAAGAACTTATAAACTCAACATCCGAAAAACAAATAATCCAGTGAAGAAATGGGCAGAAGACATAAATAGACACTTTTCCAAAGAAGTTATCTAGATGGCTAACAGACACATGAAAAGATGCCCAACATCACTCATCATCAGGGAAATAAAAATCAAAACCACAATGAGACACCACCTCATGCCTGTCACAGTGGCTAAAATGAACAACTCAGGAAACAGCAGATGTCAGCAAAGATGCGGAGAAAGGGGAACACTTTTGCACCTTGGTGGGAATGCAAACTGGGGCAGCCACTCTGGAAAATAGTATGGAGGTGCCTAAAAAATTTTAAAAATAACTACTCTACAACCCAGCAATTGCACTATTAGGTATTTATCCAAAGAATATAGGAGTGCTGATCCAAAGGGGCACATGCACCCCAATGTTTACAGCAGCACTATCAACAATAGCCAAAGTATGGGAAAAGTCTAAATGTCCATCAACTGATGAATGGATAAAGAAGATGTGGTATATATACACAATGAATATCACTTGGTGATCAAAAAGAATGAAATCTTACCATTTGCAACAAGGTAGATGGAACTAGAGTGTATTATGCTAAGCGAAATCAGTCAAGAAAGACAAATATCATATGATTTCACTCATAGGTGGAATTTAGTAGGAAACAAAACAGATGAACAGAGGGGAAAAGAAGCAAAAATAAGATAAAAACAGAGAGGGAGGCAAACATAAGAGTCTCTTAAATACAGAGAACAGACTGAGGGTTGCTGGAGGGGAGGTGTGGGAGGGTTAGGTTAAATGGGCAAGGGGCATTAAGGAGGGCACTTGTTGGGATGAGCACTGGATGTTACATGTAAGTGATGAATCACTAAATTCTATTCCTGAAATCATTATAATACTATACGTTAACTAACTTGGATTTAAGTTTTTTTTAAAGACAGGAACAGAGAATAGCCAGGGTATTTCTCCTGGGCATCTCTGGCAGTGCCTCTATCTCCTTCCTGCCACTAGTATCCTCTCAACAGACCCACTCAGTTCCACCAGCTTTCTCGGGTGACCCAGTCCCCAGGCTCCAGTTGTAACATCCCTTGCCCTTGTCTGATGGGCTGTGGAGGGCCGGGGGCTTCCCACTACTCTGATCTCTGGTTGTCCCCTGCTTGGCATGTCAGTCCTGCTATCCCCTATGTCCTTCTATCCCCTGTGCATCCAACTGTCTCCATGAAAGAGCTTTCGTATTATATATTCAGGTGATTTCATTTCTCTGGCTAAATCAATACCCAAGAAAAGGAATCACCACTCTTCATACCATGGCTGAGACACTTACTAATAATGAGCTTTGATGACTTTCTGTTTCATCTCTGATTCAGTAAATGGCAGATGCACTTAGGATAGTGAGCACTCTTGTTCCTTGTGAGCTTTCAGTTGAGAGTGCAGGCGGTGGGGGTTTTTTTTGGGTTTTTTTGTTTGTTTGTTTTTTGGGGGGTTTTTTTGCGTTATTTTAGCCAGACACAGGAGGCATATTTCAAAATTCCTCTACCTCCCCTGATCGCAATGCAACCCTGGGAACCTACAAGATCTTCTTAACTTGTCTTGCTCCTCCTACTCTTGGCCCTTCAATAATCAGTTTTTAACAAGCAACTAGAATGAGCCTTTTAAAAATTTAAGTTTGGGGGCACCTAGGTGGCTCAGTCAGTTAAGAGTCCAACTTCAGCTCAGGTCATAATCTTACAGTTTATGAGTTCCAGCCCTGTGTCAGGCTCTGTGCTGACAGCTTTCTTCAGATTCTGTGTCTCCCTCTCTCTCTACTCCTCCCCTGCTCATGTTCTGTCTCTGTCTCTCAAAAATGAATATACATTCAAAAATTTTTAAACAAAAGAACAACCCCTCTCAACTCCTTCCTGCTTCTCC
Organism: Helogale parvula; assembly: GCA_004023845.1. Taxonomy (NCBI): domain Eukaryota; kingdom Metazoa; phylum Chordata; class Mammalia; order Carnivora; family Herpestidae; genus Helogale; species Helogale parvula. The sequence continues at coordinate 9,863 of PJEM01010150.1, read as the reverse complement.
ATAAAATAATGTTCCTCTCCTTTGTTAAAAAAAAAAAAATGTAAGTCTGATCATGTCACTCCCCTGCTTAAGCCTGCTAATAGCTTCCCATTGCACTTGGAACAAAATGTGTTTCAACGCAGCTCAACGCAGTCAGCATGGCCCTAGGTCATTGCAGTGTGCCTGTCTCCTCATCCAGACCTCCCACCTCTGCTGTTCCCTGGCCCTTTCTGTTTCTGGCATATTGTTTCTCCCTGTTCCCAGTCCATTTGTGCTCATCTGCTCCCCTGTCCCCCAGAACTTAGCATGGCTCTCTTCTCTTGTGTTTCAAATCCAACTTAAATTACCTCACTACCCTTTGGCTTTTTTCTATCTTTTCAACCTGTCTTTTCCCATAGAGCTGCTAGTTAACAAAAATTTGCTAGTTCATTAATTTGATTGCTTATGTGAGAGCACTGTCACAACAATCCTATTCCCACTTTCCCTGCATCCCCAGAATTTAGGAAATTCAAGACATAGTTTGAATAAATGACCAAATCCCCATTTCTCAGATGAGGAGACTGAAGCCCACAAATGTTGAGGGACATGCACAGTGTTTCCCAACCCAAGATCTGATTTTATACCTTCTTGGCCCCTCCGCCATGCTGGGCCAAACAGATCCACCTGTATCCTAGAACTTCTAATGCTATATGGCCAACACTTTACATGTTTGGACAAGTGACTGCCCCACCTTAGACTCATCTGTGGCTCATTTGTTTAATTAACACAGCTGTCTCTTGGCATTCCACATCTCAGTGGATTCCAGCCATGTGAAAACCAAATAAACAACCACTATTAATTCCACAGTGAATTTTGTTATGAAATGTGATTTTTCCTGGTTATAGATCCTCATATAAGTGAATATATGTTTGTATCTACACATAAAAGTTCAAATGATACCTCCTTCTCCCACTGTCTTTCACTTGCCCTTGGCAATGGCTCTTGAACTTTTACCTAGCTGAAAGATCCACCATGGTGCTATGTTCTATTCAAAGATATTTCCCTCGAGGCCCTGGAGGTTCTTGTTATAATTTGACATTAAAAATAAATAACAAAGAATCATCTGGCCAGCTCAGGGCTCATACCAACCTCAGCCAAGTTCCAGGCTCACCCCAAGAATCTAAAAGGTCTGAAAGAGCTCCCAGCACACTCCTGATGGAGTACAGAAAACTGAAAGAGGTGTACATGCACATGCTGGCAGCCAGACTAAGAGAGCAGTGCTGTCACATTTCATCTGCCAAAGGCAAAGAGAAAGGGCTGGATGTGGACTTCAAGATCAAGTCGTGCTTTTGAGACTGAACTCCAAAGACATTGCCCAGAGCAACTAGGAGAAAATGTCTCAGGTAATTATATTTTCCCATACTGAAAATTAGGACACCAAGTATAGAAAGAAATTTCCTTTTTTGTTGTTTTTGTTTGTTTGGATGTGTGCAAATACGGGGGGGGGGGGTGTATGTGTGTGTGTGTACTGATTCTGCATATATGAAGAAGCCAGTCAAATTTGGATTTTTCAGGATCCTGGGATTGATAAGTTTCAGATACCAAACTGGAAAGATTTTAAAACAGGATTATCTCTAAAAGCACTATATATAATATACATTGCTGTGTCTACCTTTAACTCAGTTTCCGAAAGAGACAAATGAAATACTTTCCATTTCTTGCAAAAAAAAAAAACTTTCAGTAGTTTAACTTGCCTATAAACTAGATTGGAAAATTTGTAAGCCAAAATTCAGGATTGTTTCCATTTTATCTATCTAATTTTCCCCTCCTGTGTAACTATATTAGTCAGCACAGGCTAGGCTCTTGCTGCAGTAACATAACCCCCAAATCACAGCCTCTTAATTTGACAAAGGTGTATTTCTTGCTTAAGCAACATTTCCATCAGAGATATGAATCCGCTCCAGGAGCCTCTGCTCTAGACAGTTACCCAGGGAATCGAGCCAACAAAGGCTCCACGATCCTATAATGGTACATCTAGAATACAAATCTACCTTCTGGGTCACCCATGCAGGGGAAGAGAGGCTAGAGAATTGTGTATAGACTATTCAGTGCCTGAGCCCAGAAGATATACACGTACCTTCTGCTCACATTTCTTTGGCCTAAATTAGTCATGTGGTCTCACCTAACTGCATGGAGGCCTGGGGAATTTAAAGGAACAAATACAATACTGTGTGACCACTGCTAACTCTGCCACACAAAACTCCAGCCTCAAGAATTGACCATTTGCTTGAGAGCCCCTCAGAATCAGACCAACTTAGTTCCCAGTTCCTCTGCTTAATTACTTGCATAACTTGGGGCAATTTATTTAACCTTTCTGAGACATGGTTTCCTCGTGTATAAGATGCCAATAATGATAATGATGATGATGACAATGATGATAAATATGTTATCAGGTGTTTGTTAGAATTAAGTGAACAGATTCATGCAAAGTACTCAGAACAGTGTCTAATACATAGTAAATCCTCAATACAAGGTCTTTATAATTTTGAAGACAATGAGAAGGAGGATATCCAACTCCACAATTCTTAAGGTGCCTTTAAGAATCTGTTGCCAGGGTCTTTCTCACCTCCATATCCCCAGGTGCACTAGCGTATCTGGCCTATAATGGTCAGAAAGTTTAAATAAATGTTGACTCTGCTGCCATCTCAATACTTCTGAATTATTCTCCCCCGTAAGTCACAGCTATCACTATTGCTGTCTCCTCAACCAGAATGCCCCACTCAGGCCCACCTGCCTTTTCAACACTATTAATCCTTTAAGCCCACCACCACCACAGAGCCTTGTCACATCATACTGGTTTGCAGACACCCCTTTCTCCTTCCTCACAGTTTCTACTTCTCTTATGTGGTCATTTTACATTCAACACTTAGATCTTCCCGTGAACAGGAATGATCATCTCTTGTAGCAGTATATTTTGTACTCCCAGCAATAATTCATAACAACAATGATAACATACTATTATTTTGAGCCTCTCCCAGCCAATTTCTGTACAACAGCATTCCTCAAACTTTAGCATGCCTCAGGGGCACTGTGAGTGAAACACAGATCACTTTCATTAAATCAGAAATCACTGGGCTCCGACTCAGTAGATCTTTAATAGAGCCTGAGAACTTGCATTTCTTTTGTTTACATGTTTATTTTATTTTTGAGAGAGAGAGAGAGAGAGAACAATCAAGAGAGGAGCAGAGAGAGAGAAGACACATTCCTAATCAGGTTCCAGGCTCTGAGCTGTCAGCACAGACAGAGCCCAATGCAGGACTGAAATCCACAGGGCGTGAGATCATGACCTGAGCCAAAGTCAGCTGCTCAACCGACTGAGCCACCCAGGACCCCTGAGAATCTTCATTTCTAACAGGTTACCAGGTGATGCGATGCTGGCAACCCTGGGGACCACACTTTGAGCACTGCCATTGCACAAGATGTTTTAGATCTGTCATCACGTTTAAGCCTCACCACAATCCTCTAAGGCTGCCAGAGTTTCCTCCTATATCTAGCCAATGACACTGAGGCCCGTGGAGCTGGAAAAGCTTACCCAAGTTAATCCTCCTGGTAAGAGGCAGATGCAACACTGTGACTCATCATTGGCTAACCCTCTGCTCTTCATCCTCACGATGACTGTGGATATTATTTCATGATATACAAAAGTTCATTACTTACTGAAATAAAGGTCCCCTTTCCCTTTGCATTAAAGTGTGCATCAAATTTGGAAACCCAGAGCCCAGGAACATTAGGGTGCTTTTTGCTTTTACAGAAGTTTGCTCCAGCTCAAGATAAAGATGAGTCTTTCCTGATAACTGAAGCCCTAAATTGGAAGCATAATAATAGCAATGGATACAAGAAGGAGGAAAGGAAAGCCGCAGCCACCACCCAGGGCAGCTGACAGAAGATACCTTTCTTGTCGGAGGCACAGGCTGTCTTTCCTATGGGACCTCTGCCTTTCCTTGGTGTTTGCCTTTATGCACCGGTTGACATTTTGACTATTTCCTAAGGCATTCTGTGAGAAATAAAAATAAAAATAAATTGAAAGAGTATAGCACTGCCTCAGAGTAGCATCCCGGTAGGCTTAGTGCCCAGCAAGTCCTGAAAAACCAGACTCCCAAAGTCTATTCTTGTGACCACATTGCCCTCTAGGGGCCACTGGTTTCCAGATAGAGGGAGCGTACATTTGCTTCTATGCCAAGATAAATGCTTTTGAGGTCCAAAGATGAGGTGACCCTCAAGGATCATAGTAGCATGGCTTGTGATTTTTGGAGAGATCTGTACACTGAAAACAGAGAAAGAGAGACTGACAATGACCTATGTGACCTTCCTTCTCTTCCATGATTCTCTTACTACACCAAGCCCAGCATCCTCCTCTAGTCTGAATGTCAACCCCATCTAGAACTGTGTGTGCTCAGGTACAGAGTAGACAAAAGCAAATGCAAATACTTGGAACAGGTAGGAGAGAAATGATCATGACGGTAAAAGAGACTCAAGATCATGTAACATAGTTAAAGGAAGAATACTTAGCAAGGAAACACTGAGGTTATGCAAAGCCTTTTCATATGCATCAAGTATCAGCAGCATTTCCAAAATGGTGTCCTGCAAGATGTTAAGGGGGATTCCCTGCAGGAAGGCTCTTAGGTCATATATACATTTAAGGAATTAGGATTAACAAAGTCCAACAGATTTATCTACTACAGGACTTCTCAGGGCATTCTTTCATATTATTATAGGCCTTATGAATCTCCAAGGAAGTCATGGACATAGTGTGTTTGCCAGGTTTATTTAGTGAAAAACTCTTTTTCCTTAGAAATGCCTTTTACCTTCTCACAGGATACTGTTTTTTCCTGGAACACATATTAGGATTCACAGACATTTATAGGATACTAGTTTCTCTATGTCTAAACTTGTTCAAACTCTAGAATAATTATGCTAGATGCCTAAGGTTTGTTCTGCACAGCCCTGGGAAGCAATAAAAATATAAGACTTATGCAAAACTTATGCATTCTCTCATTTAATCATTATAGCCATCCTGTGACATATGCCAACCAGCAACCCTGTTATTTAAAAGTAATAGATGGAAGCCTCGGATTACAGTCACCTCACTTACAGTTTCCTGGTATTTTTCTTTTTTTTTTTATTTTTTAAATGTTTATTTATTTTTGAGAGAGAGAGAACATGAGCAGCGGTGGGGCAAAGAGAGAGGGAGACAGAATCTGAAGCAGGCTCCAGGCTCTGACCTGTCAGCACAGGGCCCAATGTGGGGCCTGAAGTCACAAATCATGAGATCATGACCTGAGCCAAAATTGGACGCTTAACCAGCTTAACCACCCAGGTGCCCCACCTGGGTGTTTTCTGAACTGAAGGCTGAAGCGAGTAAATCCTCCATCCCTGCAAGCACTTGAGCACTGTCTGAAGTCTCCTTAACAGCTGTAACTGCTAGCTTTTATGAAGTTATTTCTATCCTGGGCCAAGCTCATCTCATTACTTGTTACAAGAATCCTAGGAGGGGTAAACTATTATTATACTAGTTTTCCAGATGAGGAAGTTGGGGCTTACAAAGGTTAGGGGACCCACCCTCCGTTCTACAGTCAGATGTAGGTTAATCCAGAGCTTTGTGTCTTGCCATCTGACCTGTTTCAGGGAAGTTCAGAGTAGCACAAGGGGACAAATAACTTTGAAGTTGTGATGCTCTCTGAGAGTCATATCTTAGGAAGGGCTTTCACTGCCTGGTCCCCTATTCATTCCCTTCCCTCACCACCACCTCTTCCAGCCTCGAAAGCAGGCTCAGCAGCTCCCGGAGACACTGCTGGAAACAACCAATGCCAGTGTGTCTAATTATCTCCCCTGTGATGGATTGCAGAGCATGTGGTCTCTCATATCTCTTTCTTTTTAGTACTTACTGGTGAACAAGTTAAAGTGACTTTGGGGGACTGGATACAGAAGGAAGCCCTGCTTCTTCCAAGGAAATGATGACCTCAGCAAAACCCTTAATATTCACAGGGTTTGTTGAAGGAGATACTCTGTCAACACCTTCTAATGATCACCTGAGGTATTAATTAGCTTTATGGTTTTGCTATTACCTGTGCTCCTTTTTTCTCCCTCTGCTCTGTAAAAATTAAAATTGGAGGGGCACCAGGGTGGCTCAGTTGGTGAAGCCTCTCACTCTTGGTTTCGGCTCAGGTCATGAGCTCACGGTTTGTGAGTACGAGCCCCCCATCAGGCTCTGTGCTGCCAGTTTGGAGCCTGCTTGGGATGTTTTCTCTCCCTCCCTCTCTCTGTCTCTCTCTCTGTCTCTCTCTCTCTCTCTCTCTCTCTCTCTCTCTCTCTCTCTCTCTGCCTATCCCCCACTTGCACTGTCTCTCTCAAAACAAATAAATAAACTTTAAAAAAAAAAGAAATTAAAATTGGAAACCAAAAGCTTCCAAACATTTTAACAGCAACGTTCAGAGTCTAGGCAGGAAAAAGTGATTGTAGATCACAACCAATTCAGAATCTGTGCTATAAAACAGAAGAAAGTCTCATGAGTTATTACCTCCAGTCAGTAACCATCCAAGATCATTTGAATGAGGTCTTTATCCCTCGCCTTTCCACTTATGGAAATGTCAAGTGTATTATTTCAAATGAGGTAGAGCCACAAACTCAGAAACACCACCCCTCACTATGAATTTTTCTTCTACTGAATCCCTATCTCAGTTTGCTAGCGCTGCCATAACAAAATACCACAGACTGGGCGACTGGAGCAACAGAAGTTCATTTCCTCAGAGTTCTAGAGCCTAGAAGTCTGAGATCAAGGTGCCAGCACGACCAGTTTCTTCTGAGGCTTCTCTCTCCTCACCTTGCAGATGGCCACCTTCTTGTCTTTGTCCTCACATGGTCTCCCTCTGTGCTGCTCTGTGTCCCCAGCTCCTCTTCTTACAGGAACACCAGTCATACTCGTTAGGGCCCACCCATATGACTTCCTTTTACCTTTATCACCTTTTAAAGGCCCTATCTCCAAATACAGTCACATTCTGAAGAACCAAGGATTAGGATTTCAGCATATGGACTTTGAGGGTACACCGTTCAGTCCCTAACAATGGCCAGTTTTTACTCAGCATCAACCAGGCAAGTGGGACTGGAGGTACCATGCAGAGCAGAAGATCCAAAGATCCCGCCCTCTTGGCACCTATAGCTGGGTAGACATTCCAAAAATAATTCCTCACACAGTATGAGGCAGCTGCGTCCCACAGTCATAGACAAAGCGGCAGCCCCAGCCATATAGGTAAAGTCATGTTCACAGTCTTCTGACCAGTGCCCCGCTAGTGGTTTCTCAGCTTTTCTTCCACCCTGCTGGTTGCCCAACCACCCTGGCAGCTCTGAAGACTCACCCTGTCCGCAAGGATTTGTTTCTGCTTTTGTTCCTTCTATTCAGCAGAGACATATATGTGACATCCTGCCCCAGGAGTCCTGTCCTGACAGCAGTTGTGTATGGGTGGGTTAGTGAGGCCCCCGAGGCCAGGAAGACTATAAAATAGCAATAAACTGAGAGTCACTGCTTTTTTGTTCAAATCTCATCTTTGTTATTAATTTCTTGACAGTGTGCAAGTCACACTACTCAGGCCTCAGTTTCCTTATCTAGATGTGAGTGGTCTGGAGCATTCCGTTGTTCCGCACTGTGTTGTGAGGCAAGTGAGCAGGTCGTCAGCATGCAGCCCCCGGATGACTGCTCAGGGCAGCCCTGCCCTGCAGCACCCACAAGGGTTCTTTGGAAATAACTTAGGACCCATGAAGGAGGGAGACCAGTCAGCCGCCTCGACTTCACCCACAAGTTCTGCTTTAGGTGCCTCATTTCTTGCACTCCTGGATCAAATTTATGAGGTTTCTACCACTGCAAAGCTTTGAAAACCATACTGACTCAGGAGCCTGTTCTGCTATTAACACTCCCATTAATGACTCTTACTACCTGAAGCCATACGCCCTGGTGGGAGGTGCCATTCCCAGCAGCCACTGGGAGTGTAGGGTCAGAGGCTGAGCTTCCGCTCACTGGGCTGGACTCCCTCAGGGAAGGCTGACCTGACCGTCTCTGGAAAGTAAGAAAGCATGGCACTTTGCCCTGGGATTTAGGGGGTGAGGGGAGGGAATATCACGCTCCTGTCTGGGAGAATCACATGGCATTCGTTCACGGAGGCTTTTCCAGCAGTTAGAGGATCTCCCCTCATTAAACCTTCTAAATGTATTCCTCTTCTTCACCACGCAGCGCTCCATACACTTGGTGCTGTCACAGCCTGCCTGAATTGAGGAATCCCACACTGCTGTTTATTTTTAGCTTCCTTGCTTACGTATCTATTTCAGTCTCAGCTCAGTATTTTCTCTTCCTCACGGTCTTATATTGGTGAGAAGACCCAGATCTCTGGGCACAAGCTTTTAAGCCTGACAGTCTTTCAAGGGAGACCTTTGGGGTATATACATGGCAACCCTTATATGTGGCTCAGTAAATACACTGTAGGCACTATTTACTTTGTGCAAGTCTCTGTTCTAGAACGCTAAAGTCTCAGGAATGAATCTGATAGGGATCCTGCCTTTACAGACTTAGAGCAAAGATAGGGGGTGGGGAGTGGGGAGCTCAGGGCCTCACTGCAACAAAGCTGGAACCCTTCCCTCTCCAGACTGCAGGCATGTGGTTAGTGAGAGACAGTCTGCCTGGTGGGTGAGCGGTGACATTAAACAGAGAACCATGGTCTACTACTCCAGGGAGGCGTGGACCCTGGGTCCCCACGCCCAGATGCCTAAGGTTCCTAGTCCACCAGGAAACCTGATGCAGAACTAATATCGGGGCATTCTTTGCAGACATCCAAAACAAGAATTCCTCACCTCTGCAAGACTCTCCCTAATACAAAGGGGGCGGCCACCCTAATTTTTGACAGAATTGTGGTTTAGGTGACTGTGAAGAGAAGGGTTTAACATAGTAGGTCTGCAGCTACTATTTTTAGAAAGATGTGCCTGCAAAGTTAGCCCTTAGTTGGCAACCAGGAATCTGGATTCAGGAGGGGCCACCACTCTAACTGATGAGACTGGCTCATTGTGCCCCAGCAGGTCGTATAAACAATGCGGTCTGTGTTGGGAGCCTGGGATTCTGCTGCAGGCCGCATGTGACCAGCCCCCAGTAAAAACCCTGAGCACTGAGTCTCTAATGATCTTCCCTGGCAGACAATGCTCACATATGGTATAATTCAATGCTCAAAGAATTAAGCACGTCCTATGGGACTCTTGGAAGCTCACGCCTGGTTTCTTACAAACTAAACTCTAAATATGCCTTTTCCTTTTGCTGATTTTACTTTGCACCCTTTCCCTATAATAAATCGTTGCTGTAAATATGACTTTATGCTGAGTCTTGAGAGTCCTCCTAGAGAATCTATGAATCTGAGGAATACACCTCATGGTGACCGTTATCCAAAATCCAAAACTCACAGATTGCGCTGAACCTCTGTTCTGAAATATTGCATGGATATGTACCTCACCCACAACCCCCACCACCAAACACACACATATTCCCTCTTGGGGCATAGTCAGGATCTGTCTGCTTCCCTGTATCACATCCCTTCCCATTGGCTGGAACCACCTGTCCATCACCAGAAGGGTCACAATACCCTCAAGATCTGAAGTCAATTCTTTCCCTGACCAGAGGAAGTTCAACCAGCATAAAGCTTTACTTGCTGTTAATTGTGCTCAAATATTGGTCCAAAGACCAAGGGTCTATCCTGTGCCCTCAATTTGATCACTGAACCTCTGTCTTTTTTTTTTTTTTTTTTGCTAAAGCAAAGGGCTTTATTACAGGTTTAGGCTCGCCGGGGCCTAAACTCGGGCTCACAGACTTTCCCAGC
>PJEM01010149.1:0-65196 GCA_004023845.1 Helogale parvula | reverse complement strand
GTAATTGGGAAAAAGATCTGCAACTAGAAAGCAAAAACTATAATATTTATGATTATTTAAGTAATACTCTGAGCTTATACTATTGTCCTTTATTCAGGAGTGTAAAGCTCTGAAAAAATGAACATCCTTTACATATTTAGGGTAAACTGAGGCATAGAAAGTTTGTCCATGGAAAGATAAAAGCCAGATTTTTAGACATAAGATAAAAGCCAGATTTTTAGACATGAAACAGTTCAGAATTCCACATTCCCAGTTCCTTGAAATACAAATTACATACTATCTTTAATGCCTCCATGTTATCAAACATCAGTAAATTTATAATTATAGTTTAAGTTATATGCCCAAGTATTTTATGATAGGCAAAGCCTGTAGGTTTTCTATTGTATATCACTCCTGGGGGTAGAGCCCTGTCGGCATCAGCTCTCTCCAAGTCCCTTCCTAGCTTGTTCCAGGAGCCCCCTATCACGTGCCCTGTATCGAGGAACCAGGGGGCTACAGACTCCACTGTCTCGAGGAAAGTTGCCAATGTTAAACCTTGAGCTCGCAGGAGCCGGCACAAGGCTTGTGTAACGCGTTCGCGAGACGCGCAGTTTCCCATTGTCCCTAGTCTGGGAGCCTAATCACACTTACGCGCAGTTTCCCATTGTCCCTTTCCCGGGAACCTTCCACTTCGTCCCTTTCCTGGGAACCTTCCACTTCGTCCCTTTCCCGGGAACCTTTCCAGGCCAGCCTCACTTACCTGCAGTCTTACCGGGGATCTCAAGAGGGTCCCCGTACGGGCCACCAGTTGTCGCGCCCCACACCCGCCAGCGGGAAGGAAGGACGAGACACTGGACTTCGTTGCAGAGCCGTCTTTATTCTTCTTCTTCTTGTTTTCTTCTCCCCCCTTCCCCCAGTCCCCAGCGGGTTATATACTCTTTAGCCCCTCCCACCTCTTACGTGGCCCCAGAGGATTGGCTCAAGGCTGCTGATCACGTGCAGCGCCCGTGCCAGGCAGCCTCAGAGCAAAACAGTGCACGTGAAGGAAACTTACAACAGGCTAGGGGGAGCAGGAAGCAAGCAGTGGGAAAAACTCCCACAAATACATCACTCACTGCAGGAACACGGACGCGTGTGATGAAGGCATGTGGCCGGTGTCACTGGGCGCTTGCGGCACGTGGCATGTATGGCATGTGCGTCTCCACACAGCACCGCTCTTAGATGGTCAACTCGGGAAACAGGATCCTGCTCCCTAGGAAGGGGGCACGCGGTCCCTCGGCAGTTCTAGAGGCACATGATGGAGCAGCCAGCTCTACTCCAGGACCCCCGCCTGACCCAGGGCCAAATCAGCCAGGTCACCATCAGCCTGGGTGTCAGTCCACACTGCAGCACGCTAGCGCTTTGAATCCACATGGTAAACCTGGTGGCTTCCCAGATGCCGTCTCACGCTTAGCCTGGCACCTCCTATTGCCATTCTTCTCTGATCGCCAAAGTGCAGCGACCTCACTCTAAATACACTGCCGCGTTTTGTCTTCCTAACTCCTCTCTGGGCAACGGGGGCTAATGGCCAGACCCGGCCCATCGAAAATCTTGCGTAAAGCAAACCAATGATCATTTGCACATGACTTTTTTGCAAAGGCCTACCCTGTGTCTCATGGTGCTTTAGGACGTGTGTATGTATGTGTAAATGTATGATACACATTCATATGTGTTGCTGTAGTCATGTGTTGCTGGCCAGCGGGTCTCTGGTGGAGAGCATCCATTAGAGGAGATGGGAGTCTCCTTGGTAGCCTTTAATGCAGAATGTGTATGAAGAAATAAACATTTTTCGTTTACCTGCTTTGTTTCCAATTTTGGCATCAGTCCCTGGCCAGATGAGAGCAGGAGAGACACTGTCATTAAGAAGCTCACAGTCTAGTGCTTGAAGTCTGTGTTTAAAGGAATACATTTTTCCTTCTTTGTCATTTTATAAGATTCCCCAGTCGGAAAATATGAAAGAGCAGTTCTTAGATTTGGGCAGACTTAGAATCAGAGGTGGAAAAGCCACTCCCTGGACTCTAGTCCCAAGAGATTTAGTTGGTATAAAGCCTTAGAATCCGCATGTTTGACATAAACCCCCAAGCAGTTCTAAAACAATGCTCTGCAGACCACAGTTCACAGAATACTGTTCCACAACACTGAATCAAATCTGTAAATAGGGGTGCCTTGGTGGCTCAGTCAGTTAAATGTCAGACACCAGCTCAGGTCATGATCTCAGTCCATGAGTTCAAGTCCTTGCATCAGGCTCAGAGCCTGGAGCCTGCTTCAGATTCTGTGTCTCTCTCTCTGCACCTCCCCAGCTCATGCTCTGTCTCTCTCTCTCTCAAAAATAAACACTAAAAAAAACTGTAAATAAATTTGTTTTACTTTAATTGAGAAACTTAAATTGAAAAGTATGGAAGTCATTCCATAAAGCTGGACATAAAGATCTTCAAATATTTCTTGGGGAAAGCCCTTAGTTATGTCCTTTTGCCTTCCAGCACTAAAATAAAACTCACTCCACAGTTATTTCCTAGAAACAGCTGAAAATTTTAAACAGCAAGAATAAGAACAAACAACTCAACCACTATCACCAGCACCACCACCAGAAAGATCCACCAACAGATCCTGCCTAGGGTGCAGACATTACTTAAAGACAAAGTAGCAAGATGCTTATTCAAGTATCCAGAAATTTTTCCTTCATCCAGATGGATGGAGCCGGGGCTGGTAGGCATTGAGTATATATAATCAGTTTTCAATGAAGAATTCATATATTGCTTCTAGGAAATCCATTTTATGTGCACATTTATGAAAGCAACAACATACGATGTGAATCCCAGATCTGCTCAGGATCCAGTCACTAATCTCTTTGGGGGAAAAGACTTAAAACCGGCCTTGCATTCCACTTTTTGTGCAATGTTGAAAAGTACCCCTGTGCCTTAATAAAACTAGTTGCAAATAAAAAATATCTCTGAGAAGAGGATGCCCCAGTATTTTACTTTCTGTGTGTTATATTCTTTCTCGCTAGGTAACAAAAAGAGTCCATCCTTTTTTTTTTTAATGTTTTATTTAGTTTTGAGAGAGAGCGTGAACAGGAAAGTGACAGAGAGGTGAGGACAGAGGATTCAAAGCAGGCTCCATGCTGACAGCAGTGAGCCTCATGTGGGTCTCGAACTCATGTGCTGTGAGATCGTGACCTGAGCCAAAGTCAGACCTCAACCAACTGAGGCACCAAGGTGCCCCCAAACAGAGCCCATTCTTAAAAAAAAAAAATCTGTGTGACCACCAATGGCTTCCAATGTGTATAATTCACAGAACAACCATGTTGAGCTTCTGTAGGGAACAGAGTGTGATCCTATGGAAAAGAAAAAGAGGCAAGTACGTAAGGTAGCACTTAAACATGTAAAACTAGCTCTTTGCCTGAAAGACAATCTGCAGAATCTATACAAGGTTTGTTACACCCAGCAGATCTTATTCCGGCTTGAGCGAATGAGCTGGATCCTTGCATTGGTTTCTACTGCTGTCCTAACAAGCTACGTAAATTTCGTGGCTTAGAAGAACATACGTTTATTATCGTACTATGGGTAAGGAGTCCACCAAGGATCTCACTGGCCTAAAATCAAGATGCCACCCGGGCTCCCTTGCTTTCTGGAGGCTCTTGGAGACAATATTGCTCTGCATTTTCTAGTGCTTAGAGCCCCACTCTATTCCTTGGCTCCTGCCCCTTCCTCCGTCTTCGGCGCTGGAACGGGAGGCGGGGTGCCCCTCACCCAGCATCCTTGTGACCTCCTTTTCTGCCCCTTCCAATCTTAAATCCCCATAAAATTACATGGGACCGCGTGAACCACCCACGAGTACCTCCTCATCTCAAGGTCCCTTCTCTGTGATACAGCCACAGGTTCGGGGACCAGCATGGGGACCTCCTGGGCAGGAAGGCGGCGCTACTCGGCCCAGCACCACTCTATCAACTCACATACCAACGAATAAATATTGAAGCTAAAAACACATCTTTTCTAATTTTGACAGTTTAGGAAAATCAGGACACTAGGCTCGGGCACAATCCAGAAGAGCAAATGAAGACGAAGCCGAATTAGAACCTTAGAATTGCTCCATCCGTGACCATGAAAATCACACAAGTACTAGTCTCTTTGGAGTCATTGTTTTGTTTTCCAGATGTGGCTTGTTTTGCCCCTGCAAAGGCAGACTGATGGTAGAAATCTCGTGCAAGGCGCAGAGTGCAGTAGTGGAGGAAGGGAAGGCGGTGGCAGGGCCCGCGCCTGGCACCGCATCAGCTGATCTAAAGGGGAGACGGTCTTGTTTGGACCTGCCCTCGCCAGCGCCCGCGGACCCTAGTGCGCCTCCCCCAGGCGGCCAGCAGGGGGCGCGGCGGTCCTTCCCTGGGGCCCCGGCCTGGTAACCCAGGGGCCCCCGGATGTGCGGCCAGAGTGTGCAGAGGTCGCTGACGTGTGGTCACCCCGCCCCCGGGGCTGGCCCGGGCGGCACCTCGCAGGCCTGGCGGCGGTGGAGGCTGAGCTCCTCGGGGGAAGTCCACTTCCTTCGGTCTCGGCCGAACCCGGCGCTGACCGGAAAGAGACGCGCCCGCGCTTCCCGGCGGCGGAAGCCTCTCATCCGCGCAGACCGGGCCCCTCTCCCGGGTTGGCCGCTGTGTGCGCGCGCGTGTGCGCGTGTGCGTGCGCCGGGCAGGGGCGGGGGCAGACGCTGCGGGGAGCGGGAGGACCGGCGGGGAGGGGGCGGGGAGGCCGGGCTGGACCCGCGGGCGGGAGAGCAGCAGGCGGTGGCGGCAGGGGGGGGGGGGGGGGGGGGGGGGGGGGGGGGGGGGGGGGGGGGGGGGGGGGGGGGGGGGGGGGGGGGGGGGGGGGGGGGGGGGGGCCGGGGGGGGGGGGGGGGGGGGGGGGGGGGGGGGGGGGGGGGGGGGGGGGGGGACGCCCCCTTTATGAGGTTACGGCTCTTGGCGTTGGGCTTCTTCCTCCTTTTGAGAATTGTCTGTCCCAGTGGGGGGGTTTCCAGATGCCTGAAACCACTTGAGGCTGTGAGTGCACCGTCTGGGGCGCGGGGGATGAGGAAGAGGCCGGCCGGCACGCACAGAGGCCTTTCTGGCTGCGCTGGGAAGGACCCGGGAGCGGAGCCCCTGCCGGGGTCTCCTCGGGAGCAGCCCAGTGAGGTGAGGGGCCAGGGGACTTTGCCCCTCCCTCCAGTGCCTGGGTTGCAGCCTGTCCGTTTGGCAAAGCTGGCGTCTCTTGCTCACACCCCAGGGGAGAGAAGTCAGGCTGAGCCCAGTGTTCCCCAGGGACACCCAAGAACAGCCTATAAAACCTCAAAGAAAGTGGGGACTTTCTATCAGGCCACTTGGTGGTGGTGTTAATTCTTCCTTTGGAAGAATTTTGAGAGAATAGAAGTGATCGAGTCTTTAAAGAATGTCTTTTAAAGGAGCATGTCGTCTGCCAAAGAGCCTGTTTCCACCCCCAGACCTCACAGAACACCCGCTCAGCTCTGGGACGTGGGGACCTGGGGCTTCTTGGAATCCCAGACAGAGTCTAGCAGAAACTGCACTTAGAACCGGCGCCTTGCTTCCTAAATACAAGCTTGAAGGGGTTTCTTCCTTCAGGGGGTAGCCCTGGCTGTGGCTGTGTTCTCTGTTGTGTAAAAGTCCCTATTCAGAGTCTACATCCACATTTTACAACCTCGATCTTAAAATAGGGGTGCCACAGCAATTCAGAGTAATAGGAACCGGATTTGCTCTCCTGCCCGCAACAGGAAAACATCATAAGCGAAACCAGACAAAATACAGGAAATGCAGATATTTCAAGATACGGGTTAGCAGGCAGAAGAGGACGGTGACGCCCCAAAGGATGGGCAAACAAACCGGTGTGCCCCGTGGTTCTTCCACAGCAACCGCGGGGCGGCCACAGTAGCCAGAGGCCACAGGATCCCAGTAGTGATCAGCGCCCACAGTAGTGATCAGCAGACTATCCAAGGGCAGGGGTAAGTCATTTGACAGGATAGAGGCAAGCGAGCCTGGCACTCACACGGGCTGGGAATGATGCTCGGTCCCAACAGATAGACCGGAAGGAAGAAACACCCTCATAACTCATGGGGAGGGGCTGGAGTGCTCAGGGAGGTCTCTCCTCCGAGTTGGGAAACTCATTCGCCCCGACTGAGCACTGCTCTGGGCCAGTTAGCAAATCCTGAAAGCAAGACTGAAACGATCAAACTGTTTCCGAGTAGATGCACCCTGAACGAAGCTCAGAATTATAGGCACAGAAATACCCAGTAACCAACAAGGTAAAACATCTGGCAATCCATCGAAGACTTCAGGGTATGCAAAGAGGCAGGGAATTAACCCCTAATGAGGAGGCCGATCAATCATTTGAAAATGACCCAGCGCTGGCACAGATGTTAGAATCACCGGAGAAGGACATTAAACCTTGTATTAAAACGGTAGTCCGTGAGTTCAAGACGGTACGTAGAGAAAAGGAAAATACATAAATGTCCCCATCTAATTTTAAGAGATGCCAACCACAATGTCTGAAAGGAAGTGTACTATAAGAGAGTGACTAGAAAATGCAGAAGCGGGGTGCCTGAGTGGCTTAGTCAGTTAAGCATCTGACTCTTGGTTTTGGCTCAGGTCCTGATCTCACCATTTGTGGGACCAAGCCCTGCACTGGGCTTTATGCTGACAGTGTGGAGCCTGCTTGGGATCCTCTCTGTCTCCCTCTCTGCCCCTCCCCTGCTTGTCTGCATGCACTCTCTCCCTCTCTCTCAAAATAAATAAATATACTTAAAAAAGAAAGAAAGAAAATACAGCAGAACAACATTTGCTAGGACGTGTATTGAGCCTGAAGATCCCGTTGGTGTTGCAACCTTCACTCCGTGAAATCGTCCAGCCCGTGAGCACAGGACGTCTGTCCATTTCTTGTCTTCTTTAACCTCGTGTAGCAACATCGCGGAGTTTTCGGTGTACATGTCTTCTGCTTCCTTGACTAGATTTATTTACAGACATTTTTATGGTTTTGGGTGCTATTGTGGATCAAACTTTTTTAAATTTCCTTTTCAGATTTTTCATTGCTAATGTATAGAAACAGGTGGTCTTTATCTTGTATCCTGCAACTTTACAGAATGAGTTTATCGACTGTGTTGGTTTTGGTGTGGGGGTTAGTTGGGAATTCTCTGCATATAGGAGCATGTCATCCCCAAAGAGAGAGGGTCTCATTTCTTCCTTTCCACACTACGTTTGCTCACCTCCAGTTTTGGAAGATATTTGGTCCTGGTGTAGAAGCCTATATCCCCCCACAGGCCACCCGTGGATTTTGCTGGCCCGAGATGAGCAGTGACAGACAGGAGCTTCCCTATTTTGGGTCACCTCAGCCCGGGAGTCTTGGATCACCATGTGCAGCCTAGGCCAGGGACACAGATCCGGGAGCCCTAATTCTTGGCAAACCCAGCTCCAACCGGAGTCACCACAGCGACCCCTGGAGGCTCCTACAGGGATGTCTCATGGCCTGGGCACTGCCAGGATGCCAGAAGTCAGAAGAAGGCGAATCCCAAAACACCCACCCAAAGACCCTGCATAGACATAGGTGAAGGTTAACGGAGACCCAGACACTCTTCTTCAGTGGGATGGAGAGCCTTAGCATGGGCGCAGGCCAGGTTGGGGGTGGGGGGGGTGGGCGGTGCTGACTCCAGGCTTTGGGGTCTCTGGGGTTGGAGTCTAGAAGCCTTTGAACAGGACTCTTCCAGGGTGCTGAGCCCCACGGGCCACCTCTGCCCTGCTCACCCTCCTGCTCGAGGGGCAGAAAGGGGAAGCTGTGGAGTCCTAAAGTTAGAACCCCGGGCTTTTGCGTGGGGAATCCTTTCTCTGTGAGGATTATTAGGACCCCAGCCGGAAGCTTCCAACTCCGCACCAGTCCCGCCGTGAGCACTCTACTCCATGAATGACCATGTGCTGTGGTGGGGTCTCAGCATTTGAGGTGAGGTTCAGAGCCAGGTAGAGCTGAAGATCTCTCCCTCCCTCTCTCCCTCTCCGCCCCCTCCCCTCTTCACTCAGGTCACCTGCCTTCACCTTCTTTCTCCGTTCAGCTTTCCCCATGCACCCTCTCCCTGCACAAGCATCCTCAGCCTGAGGCTACCCCAATGCCCTGGGGCGGGTGGGGGGCTCAGTGACTCTCCAGGTCATGCCCTCTAGATGTCTCTAGAAATTGTACCTGGTCGCAAACAGCTGCCACAATAAAGGTTTTTAACTGCCACTTTGAAAACTTTTCACATCCCCCCATTCTGGGGGTCCTCTAGGACTGAAGACATGAGTCCACAGTAGAGTTCTTGGCCCCCCCCCCACCCCAGACCCCACGCAGAATGCATCCTTCAGAGAGCATTTATGGGTACCTACTAGAGCCAGGCCCTGCTGTGGCTGGATCGTGAGCAAACCCCAGGTCCCTGCCCCATGGGGCCTCCACTAAAGGCTCAAGGGTGGCACGGTGGAGACACAGCTGGTCAGTGTCCCTCCTGCTGCCTGTCCATACACCGCGGCTTGTGGGGATTTGCAGTGAACAGAGCAGGTGAAACCAGGGAGGCTGTGCTCTTCCCCTGGTGCTTTCCAGGCAGCACAGCGCAGGTGGGGGCTGCTTTCCTGCATCACATGACCAACTCACTCCGACTGGGTGTGGAGAGAGCCCAGTCCCCCCAAACACCTTGAGGCAGCAGCCATAAACTGCTGACAGTCAATCCCAGCAGATGCTCAAGTCAGCAGCCAGCCAGCGGCCCTGTCCCACCCTGTGCAGTCCCATATCCGCTAGCTCTGCCTTCGGGGGTAATCGGTGCATATCTGCGAGCTGGGGCCTGTCATGAGACATCCAACCTTGTCCTCAGACAGCATGGCCAGCATCTACAGACCCTTGCTCTGTTCAAGATCCCCGGTGCGGACTCATGTAAAACTCCCGTGCATGAAAAACTCCATCTTGAGAAGAGCTCCATTTTCCTTTTCAAAACACATAGATGATGAACTCAAACTGGGCAGAAAGACCTTAGAACTGGGCCAGAAGTGGCCAGTGTTTCACAAGCAGTTGCTCTTTAAAGTTCAACAGAATGACTGGGATCTGGGCTGTAAATCTGTCCATGTGAACAAGAATGTCCTTTCCTCTCAAGGTCCTTCTAGCTAGACTAAGAATCCAATGGGCATGAAACAGATGCACAGGAGAAAATCAAATTTAACAGCATACATATTGGAGCACCTGGGTGGCCAGTTGGTTAAGCTCCAACTTTGGCTCAGGTCATGATCTCATGGTTCATGGGTTCAAGCCCCGCATCAGGCTCACTGCTGTCAGCACAGAGCCTGCTTCAGATTCTCTGTCTCCCTCTGTCTCTGCCCCTCCCTTACTCATTCTCTCACTCTCTCAATCTCTCTCTCTAACAAACATCTTAAAAATTAAATGAATAAATAGGGGCACTTGGGTGGCTTAGTCAGTTAAGCATATGACTTTGGCCTAGGTCATGATCTCATGGTTCACAGGTTCAAGCCACACATCGGGCTCTGTGCTGACAGCTCAGAGCCTGGAGCCTGCTTCAGGTTCTGTGTCTCCCTATCTCTCTGCCCCTCCCCTATTCATTCTATTTCTCTCTCTCCTTCAAAAATAAACATTAAAAGGTATTTAATTTAGAAGAATAACAGCATATATATGAACATTCAGGACCCCCAGAGACACGGAAATTCCAAAGACAGTCAGGCACAATGAAATATGTGTGTCATCCTGAACTAAGGAGAAGAGGGTAGGGGTCGGACTTCACAGGGAAAGAATGAAATCCTCAAGAAGAATGAAAAAGAATAAATGTTTGGTAAACAAATGTCTGCTGAGCCACTCAGGAACCGTGGGACAAAGAGAGGACTTTGACCCAACAGGCCAGGTTCCTTTGTGTCTACCGTCCCTGGTGCATATCATACTGTAATTATCTATGGTGACAGCTGTCTTCCTGGAGCAGCTCCCTGATCTAAATTCTTTTAGGCAGTTCTGGGGAGAGAAGAAGAGATTTTCCTGAATCCGCTAGGTTTTGATTGCTTTTTAAGTCAAAATAATCTTCCTGCCAAAGTGGCCCCCATTGAGGCGGCCCACCCCAGGCCCCTACACCACAATGGCTCCTTTTATTTCCACCAACAGGGTAATTGATCAGAGGAGCCAAAACCAACTTATCTGGTTGTTACCAATTGGCTGATTCTTTTCCCCTTTTATCGGAACTCAGAGAACTTCCCCCTTCCCTCTTTTGCATAAAAACCCCTTGCCTTCCCTGCATGGAGTGAGGGGAGAGGAATTTTTCCCCAGTGCTGCCAGGATCTGTGCTCCCTGAATTGTAATTCTGAGACCCCCAAATAAAAGGCCTTTTCTTTATTTTGGTTTCACCTGTTTTTCTCTGTGGGCACTGGCAGGCCTCAAGTGCTTGACCACGTATGCAGAGTATGCACACGTTGGGTGGACAGGGCCCTCCTGGCCTGGGAGACTAAGGGGTGGACCCAAAGGGCTGCAGGTCTCTAAGACGGTGCAAGCCGCCCCCTGAAAGTCACTCTGGCCTGGCAGCTGTAAATTGGCAAGTCAGTTCCCATTGGGTCCTGCTGCCTCATCGGCTCCCAGGCTTCTCCCAAACGAGGGTACCCAGGTGACTCTTCCTGGAAGACTCCCCAGCTAGCAGCTCTGCCCTTCCTGGCCCCTCTGTGCTGTATCCTCTTCCCATGTCTTCGGAGGGACTGTGCACAGTGATGCAGGCTAGGGTTTGAGATTAGACCCACTCCCAAGAGCTATCTTTGGTCACTCAGAATCTGCAGGCCTTGCCCTGCTCCACACAGCAGGAAACCCTGAACTATGGAGCCCCCCCTCCCACCGATGCCTAGCCTTGGGTGGCAGGAGCTCTCTAGGCCTAGGGAGCCAGCGTATGGCCCCGAAGAATTGCAGGGTCCCCAGGGAGGTAGAAGCCCACCCACCCAAAAATTACAGAGAGTCCAAGAGCAGCTCGCCCCAAGAGGAGGCACTTTGACATTATTTCCAGTGGAAAGCAATCCGAATCCAGCAGTTTCAGGAAAAGCTCTTTGCCTGCACCAGGAAGAGAGCTACTAACAAGATTCCTCTTCACCTAAGAAACTTCTCTGTCTAATAGGGCAAACTTTGTTTTCTGAACATGGTTCACCCTCCTGCTAATCGTCTTTCTCCCGTTTGCAACCTCAGATCCCTACCCCTCTCCTTAGTTCATAGAAACCTCCTATTGCCTGACCATCTTTCAAGTTCCAGGCTGCATGGATCCCCCTTACCTATGAAAGCAAATTTTATTTTCTCCCATTAACCTGTCTCATGTCAGCTTGATTATTTGTCCAGCTAGAAGAACCTTGAAGGGCAGAGAAAAATTCTTTCTCCCCAATATCAGTCAGAGGCAAAAATGGCATATTTGTGATACTCAGTCCACAGCCGACCTGCCGTCTGCTCAGGTCTCAGGTTTCTCCCAAAACAGGAGCCCCACATCTCTGTAATTGGAGGAATCGCCAACCAGCAGCCCTGCCCTGCTCTGGCTTTTCAGTCCCAGGGTGGGTTTGGTGACAATATGCATCTGCACAAGTTTGGGCTTGCTGTTAAGCTTGCCTCATGTCCCCAAGGGCCATCTCCAGTGACCAGGCATATGCAGACCCTTGCCATACTCCAGATTCCTGGAAACCTTGATCTGCAGAGCTACAGTCATACATTACACCCTCCTTAAGCAGGCCTTGGAGAGGAGGCCCTCCAAGCCCATGGAGCTTGGGTCAGGCGGGGCAGGCACCCAAAAACTGTAGCTTCCGGGGTGGGTAGACCCTACCCCCCTGCTAACTACTCTGATGCAGCACTTTCAAGTTAGTGACAGTCCCCAGTGTGAACCTGCTGCCTGATCTTGTTGTCGGCTTCTCCTGTATCAAGTTTCACAAACGCATTTGCTTGGAGGACACCCAGGCCTCACCGGCCCAAAGCATTCCAGCTTCTTCCAGCTCTGCCTTCAGGATAAATATGCCTGTTTGTGGCGGAGAGTGCTAGGGATCAAAGAGAAGCCTTGTATGCACAAGCGCCCACTCCTGTGACCTTACCGTCCCCATTTCAGGCCTTCATCTGGGCCCCTGGCTTTCTCACTTGAGAGGCCGGTGCACATGCACACATACGCTGTCAGCTGTCCTTGGCAGCCCGACCCTACAGGCCAGCGATAGAGGGAGGCTGGCCCACAGCAGCCACCACACCAAGGACCTGGCACGGGCCTAATTCTAACACTTACCATATCCAATAGAAGATGCCCATTTTAAAATGTGGCCTCAGAAAAATATTCAGGGTGCGGGCATCCGGCACCCTGAGCCCATTTGCGTGCTCATGGTCAAACTAGAGCTCCACATATTTGGGGCGCGCATAACAGCCCGAGGCCAACGGACTATACATAGATCAGGCACCCCGAACCAGGGTGACTAGAGGTGTGGGAAAGGACAAGTGGCCGAACAGGAGCAGTCACAGCAGTGGGTTATCAAAGAAATACCTGAGCGTGAGCAGTGGAAGGGCCATGTGGGATGGTTGGGGGGACCGCCCCCAAGAAGAGAGAGCCTGGGGAGCCCTGGTTTCTGGGGATGGCCTGACCGTCCTTAGTGTGAAGTGAACCCTCAGAGAGACACTCAGAGTGTGGGCTGCCTCCACCCCAGAGGCCGTGCAGGTGGTTGGGGATGAGCTCGCGCTCCATGGACCCGGCTCACCAAGGCCAGCTCACAGGGTCTGCACAAGAATGTAGCCAGATAAGCCCAGGGACCCAGCCATCTTAATCAGGGAAGCTGTAGGGACAGACCAAGTCACAGGAGCAGGTGCTTGGGAATACACGGCATCTGCCTGATTTCAGTCCAGACCTACAAAAAGACACATATCCTGCTCAGTGACCAGCTGAAGAATTGTGGACTGACAAGGTGCAGGGTGCCAGCGACCCGGAACAGGCCCTGGGGAGGGAGACACCAGGTCACAGGAGCCGGCTCCTCGAGGGTACCGGGCATCTGCCCCATTAGAAGCGTTAGTTAACACAAATGCACACTTTCTCCCTGCAGGCGATCTGGAGGCCACTGCCTAGCCAGTGCCGGGTGGGGGGCAGGTGGGGGCCAGCCAGCAGGATTAACCCTCGTGCAGAACACCTCTGGGAGCCGTGATTGCCAGAGAATCGGACACCCCACAGCGCAAGCAGTCCAAATGGGGACTGATGGTCGCCACATTCAAGCTGTCACCTCTGATAGACTCTCGGGTGTGGGGTCCCTCTGGGCAGGAGGCTATCCCAGTGCTTTGGGACCAGCCTGAGCTCCACAGGCCAGGAGGGCCTGCACAGTCCTTGCAGGTCCAGGGAGCTAGGGCCTCAGAACAGGGCACATGTGCAGAGAGGTCGCGTGTCTGGAGTGACAGGGTCCAAGCACTACCCTACACAAATGCGTGTGCTTCGCCCCCGAAGGTACAGCTGGAGGAGTCTTGCTTTGCCTGTGGGGACATGTGTGGCCAGGGTATCCTTCACACGGGACACCTGAGGGAGGCTTGATTTCTAACTTAGGACCTGATTAGGCAGGCAGTCGGGCCTGTGTGTCACCATTTCAAGCTGCCACCTGAGAAAATGTTTGGACAGACGGCTTCCATCCTGGAGGTTGTTGGTGATTTGGGACTGATGGGAACCTCCACCGGCCTGGAGGTCCCCCATCGGCTGACAGGGTGTACGGCTGCCCAGGGCAGGGGACGCAGGGACTGGGGACAGGGCAGATGTTGGGAGTGGCCCCGTCTCGGGGACTGGCTGTTGGGGGTTTGTGAAATCTACCCATGTCCAAGCCTGAACCTCCACAAATAGGTGTGTCTCCCTTTAAGCCTGAGCTGGAGGAAACGGAACTATCTTGGCAGGTGGGTCCAGTTATCCTCCTATAAATGACACCTGGGTGGCTTGCGTTCTGGAAACGCGAGGCTTCTTCAGCTAGTCCGAACTGGGGCTGCTTATCGCCAGTTTAAAGCGGCTGCTCAGAGGTATTTGTGGGGTTCTGGTCCCAGTGGCCTGCCGCCTGGGCAGACGGATGGGGCGCTTGCTGCGCGTGGGTGAGCTAGGAGGCCCGTGGAGCCAGTGACCAGGAACAGGGCACACGGCTTGAGGAGCCGGGTCTCCAGAGCAGGCTGTGGGGTCCAGCGCACCCTCCTCTCCCAAGCACCAGCCTGCGTGACTGTGCACGGTCTGTCTGGAGGCCCAGCAGAGGCGCCTGCACTGCCCTGCCAGGCCTGGCTCGCTGGGCTGCAGGAATACGGTTCGCTCAGAGGCCCCTGAGAACCTTGCTTGCTCGGAAGCCTGGGACCCCTCAGGCAGCCATTCCAAATGGGGACTGAGCTCGGCCAGTAGGAAGGGGCATCTCAGACTTTTGAGTGGAGGGTTCCTTCCAGCCTGGAGGCCATGCATGCCGAGCTCGGCAGGCTTGGAGGGTGCCCGGCTCCCGCCGTGGGTTGACAGGGTGCCTACTAAGCATGTGTCTGCTGCATAGGCAGGTGTAGCCAGGGATGGAATAAAGGGCAAGTGTGTGGAGAGGCTGGTTCACAGGAAGGTCTGGCAAGGCACCCAGTTCCAAACGCTTAGCTCCTCAAACATGCGTTTCCCCCCGGCAGGCAGGGCTGAGGAACCTGGGAGCCTTGCAAGGGCTGATTCCGGCATGCGGGCCACGGCCTCCTCAACAAGACACACCAGGGACCGTGATTGCCGCGGAAGCCTGGGGCTTCAGAAAGCGGTAAGTACGCCCGGCCCTCCCCCATGTCAGTGGCTACCTTGAGAGGTATTTCCATGCTTAAGGCAATACGCAGGGGGTTGGGGAGTCGGCGGGGTAGATACTGTGTCTGCGTGAGCCCCTCAGGACGCAGGGACTCGGAACAGGGCAGGATTGGGTGAGGTTAGCAGCAGACTCTTGGGGGTACGTGCATCCGCTTGGATCCACGTCCTGACCTGCACAAATGCATACATTCCCCCGGAGGTCTCCTTGGTTTGGGGGGCAGGTAATGCTCAGGCTCATAAGGTCTTGGCCAACAACGCCTTTAACACTGGCTCGCCGTGCAGGTCTCCCCGGCCGGCGGCGCACAGGTAACAGGTAACGCTTTTTCAATTTCCATTAAAGCAACATCCCAAATCGACGCTAGAGTCGGCGCACTGTCGCTCCAGGCAGAGGGAGGTGAAAGCGATCAAGTTCAGATGCAGTTGCAGTAAATTTTTATAGGGATTGGCGCTTGGAGAGACACCTTTGCCAACCAAGAGCTGGCCTCCAGCTGCCAGAGCCACTGTAAAAGTTGGGTGTTGCTGGAGCACGTGCCTAGGGAAGGAGGGTGCTGGCGTTGAGGGTGAGGCGAGCTTCGCTGAAGGACTTTGCGTGGCTTTTACCACTGCCTGGAAAAGGGTCTCCCTTCCCCCTGAGGCAGCTCATTGCTCTGAGGTCTCTGGAGAGAGGGTGCAGGTCAGCAGATTGTGGCTTCGCCAGACCGAGCATGCTCAGTGTTTATATTCCAGGGGTCCCCTTGTCATAGCTCTGCCCCTGTGTCTTCATTGACAAGCCCCCAGTGGGTCCCTGTGGCAGCCAGGCTGCTGCGGTCACACAGGTGAGCGCAGGTGGATAAGATCTGCCTTCTGCCTTCTGCCCCCAAAACACCTTCATTCTGAAAAACCACTTTTTTTTGAAACTTGCCATTAACAAGGGGGTCCCCACCCTGTGATTTCAAACCCTCCCCCACATTAATCCACACGGGGGCCCAGTGTCTTGTACAAACCCGAGTCCACGGAAATCTCCGTCCCCCTGCACCTGCACGCCACTTACGGTCGATCATACTTGTGAGGGTTTTTTCCTTTGACACACGGTCTTTTACAGCGCACTCGCACGACCGGCTTACGCAACTGTGTACATAATAAGACAACCATAAGCAAGACACATCTTTAATGTCGTACGGTATCTAACCGCCAAAAGATCAAAAGTCAAACTTCTTAAACCCTTTTAACTTCCTTGACAATCATGTTTTCAAGTAAATATTTTTAATGTTTTTTATTTTTGAGAGAAATAGAGTGGGGAAAGGGCAGAAAGAGAGGGAAACAGAAGATCCTAACCGTGAAATCATAACCTGAGCTCAAGTCAGACACTTAACTGACTGAGCCCCCCAGGTGCCCCAGATTAATTTTTAAAGCCCCCTCCAGGGAACACAGCTGTGCACTGCACTATCCGTCATGCGTTCAAATGCTGTAACCTCACAATTCAAGGCCACCATTTATTTAGGGAACGCATATCTTTGTTCTCTTTGCATTTCCAGCAAAATTATTTCACTTTATTGGCCTCAACTTCTAAATGTTGCTTCACCATCTTTACTTTTCTAGCATGTGACTTATATTTGTATTAGAGTTAACTTTTGGAAGTTCAGTGTAAAATATTTCTCTGGTTATTTTACTAGTTCCTTTATTTTCTCTGGCCTCGAATGATATTATTTCCTTCTGTGG
This sequence comes from Helogale parvula, assembly GCA_004023845.1. NCBI lineage: Eukaryota > Metazoa > Chordata > Mammalia > Carnivora > Herpestidae > Helogale > Helogale parvula. Next base: position 48,684 of record PJEM01010149.1, on the reverse strand, counting down.
TCACACTCATGACCTGCTCTGGTTGGACATGGCCCACAGTGCTGTGTCCTTATTTTTTCCTTGATGCCCACAGGTTAGGGGGAGGCTCGGCACAGACCACACTGTCCTGGCCCCGTTTCCCATATTCTGTATAACTGGCCGAGGAGGCACCAAGGCCACAGTCCTGACACTCGCTTCATAGATCTAGTCAAAGCCCTAAGAGGCGTAAGGACATCGTCACTCCATTCTGCTGCCACATCCTTAGGAGCAGGTTTACCCTTCTATCACCCAGGGCCTTCTGTGGCCTCTGGGCTCCATCTGTCTTTTGATATTGGGGAAACCACGAACGTGTGATACCCAACATCCTGTTTCCTCCTTTAAGTGCCAATAGCCTAATCTCACAGTTGCCCAAGGAGTCACGGCCACTAGGACGTGTGGTGTCCGCTTCACCTCTGGCTGAGTCGTCTGACATCTCGGGCGAGCAGGATTGCCTGGAGATCACAAAGGTTCTGCCATCCTATGTATTTCGCAATGTCTTCCTCTGTGCATTAGTTTCAACCAATCTGAGCTGCAACAGTTGTCAGCATACAATTGGAGAAACATCATTCGTGTCATTTTTTGGTATTTTGTTATGTTTAGCAACTTCTCTAACTGCTTTATGTGGAATTCCCATTGCTCTGGTTACTTCCTCGTGAAAGTCTCTTCTGCTAGTTGTATCCATCTGTGTGCCCGATGATGACAATGCCGCCATGGCGTGTGTGTTAAATTGAGATGGTCTGGCTTCAAAATACTTAAAGCTTAACGTGGTTTGATTGATTTGGAATTGAGAAAAAGTGGCCGCCATTGTTCGTCCAATTAAACCTCCTTCCAGCCCAAAGAGGAACTGTAAGGGTTTCCTTCATCTTGGTGCACCTGATCTAGGCATAGTTTGCAAATTGGTCATGGGTCAAGCTGGCTGAAACTGAGCCCATCTGGGGGAATCTAACTCTGTCTAGAAAGTCTTGCCTATTAGAGTTCAACCCATAAGCTCCCAAAATGGTGTGACAGGGTTTATTAACAGAGAATTCCATTTTCTTGGAGTAGAAATCTGTGGTATGAGATTGAGCCTGATACACACAATTGTTGGGGCCCAGTAGGCAAAAATGACCCTCAAACAATATTTGGCCTCCTGGGCTGCACATGTGTCTTCTGTTCATCCTATGATTTTCTCATTGCTTTGTAAAGAGACATGTACTTTTAGGCTTTGAATCAACTTGGTTCAGTCAGTGGCTCCAGCCCTCCCCTTGCTTTGTTTTCTAGCTCTTTGTTTGGTGTAGGGAGTTAACACAAATCTCTGCCAAAAAATTTGCTTATTAAAGGATAAGCATCCTGCCCATGCATAACTGATGAAGGGCCTTAAGGAATGTAAACCTCCTCATAGAATTCTTCAGGCTCAACTTCCGGCTCATCTTCCGCTTGGAGCCTGACCATTATTAGGGAATCCCTCCCTTGTAATGACTTGATTGTTCCTTTTATTTACTACTGTCCTGATAAAAATGACCTTTTCCAGAGCATGTCTTTACTTCAAAAATCTTGAACTATGTAACCATTAAAGAAATGATGTAATCACCCATGGTATATAAGACCCTGGCCATCTAAGTAAAACGTGGCTTTACCAACCACCGTCCACGTTGTCTGTCTCGTCTGTCTTGTCTGTCTTGTTCGTCTTGTCCGTCTTCTTTCTTATAGATATTGTGCCGACGCCAACCCCCTACTCGGGACCTTTTGACTGGGGTGCGTGGGCTGGTCCCCTGCACACAATCAAGGACAATATGTGTCATCTGCTCAGTTTCCTATGTGCCCCTGTTCTGTTAAAGTCTGGACATAGTGTCCATAGATCTATAGTGACCTAATCATTAGATTATTGGTTGACTGATTGACCGCTGAGCGTTGTTTTGCAAGCTCCTTGGGGGATTTCCAGATGTAATGTGAGGGCATCCCCTGTTTGGACAGCAGGAAGAGACCAAAGCAGGAGGCAGGCTTCTCCAGGTTGGGAGACGGCGGGTTTAATAATCAAGGGGACTTCATACAAGCCATGTCTTGGGTAGCAGCAGGAGGAGCAGACCCCCACACCCACCCATCCCACATCTTCAGATGTAAATAGAGGCCCTAAGTGGGTTTAGTCATGTAGACCATCCAGATGGCATCAACACCACCTCACTATCTCAAAGCCAAGTCCTTGGAGTAGCCTCTGGGAACAGAGAAGGAAAGCAAAACCCACATGTCAAGGAAAGCCATTAAAATGCATTAAATCCCCAAGGCTGATGGTCAGACCACTCGGGGCATTTACTTGTGTCCTCGTGTGACTTGATAAACATGGCAGACTCCTCAGGTATGAGCACACAGCCCTCCTTGGGCGGCAGTAATAATGCCCAAAGCTCTTGTAGTTTGGAGAACAGCTTTTCTCATTAGAGACATTTCGGTGTTGGATGAGGGTAGGCTTTTTCAGCAGTCCTCCAAGGCCTACTGAGTGAATTCAGTGAGGGCTCTGTGTGCTACAGTGTCTGCCAAGCCAGCGGAGCAAACAAAGACAGCAGCCAAGTGATCGTACCAGTCAAAGACCGAGTGTGCCCATCTGGCCTCAAGGAGAGGGATGTTGTCAACTGTTGTCCCCATGGGGCACGTCTCCCCTGTGCCCAGGGAGAGCCCAGGATGTAGTGGCCCAACCCCCAGGTGAAAGCCATGGGCAGAGATTTGTCCCACAAAACCATTAGGCCCCGTCTGGCACGCCCCACTAAATACCTGGAAGGTGTGACCAGACAGTGCCACGCCGGTCCCTCTCTCTTTGCATGAGAGAATGGCTGCCCGGTCCCAGAGATCTCTATCCCGTGTTTCTGGTAAAACTGGGTTGATTTTGTTTAGAGTGATTTTTTTTTTTTCCTGTTTCCAACATAAGTGTTCCCAGGTGCTCAAATCTCCTTAACCCAGAGTAAACCACATAAACCCCAGCCGATATCAGAGCATAGCCACTCATGGTTCTGATGGCAGTCTTTCTAGACCTTTCCAGTCAGCATTTTGATGGGCTGCCTTTATAGTTTGATAGAAAAAGAAGACCTATATCTGGTGTTATTGATAGTGTGTGTACAGACCAGGTTTCTGGATCAGTATTGGTGATATCAGATGAACCAAGGGTGGCAGTTCTAGCTTGTTCTTGGTCAAGGTCATGCTTTAGAGCCTTTCAGTCCCTTCCCGGAATGAAGAGTACCTGCCATGGCAATCTTGGCAGGCTGGAGAAAGGCACCTGCCCACAGACTCAAGAATTGGGTTGATTTCCTAGTAGGGCATATGAGTGAGCCCCCTGTAGAATGGTATTTCCTTCAAGGGCCCATCTTGTGACTGGACACCACAGGAGCAATGGAGCCTAAGGTGGACAGACAGACATTTAGTAGGAACTTGTATGGGGAGGTCTTCCCCTTCTACAAGAATGACACTTGAGGCCTGATCTTTAGGTGCTAACGTGGCTGCAGTCTTGGGAATCTAACCAAGTTGTACATTCCAGCTGTGTTGGCCAGGAGAGGCAGCCGTGGGCTATGCCAGACAGCGATGCCCGCCTTCTCCCGTCTTTCTGTGGTACATGTTCCATTCCAGGTATAATGCATTTCAGCAGGTCTGGCTGCAGCAGGACAGTGGGATCTCAGTGGAGACTGAGCAGTTTCCGGTGAAATAACTCCCTCCACCTGGTGGGACTTCCCAGTGCAAATTCCAGTACACGATTCCTTTCCCAGGTGTGATGGGAGGGCTGTTGGCAGCAGAGCACATTGACCTTCTGTGAGAGTCGGGGCAATGGCCACGTCCTATGATTTCCATACCTTTACAGTATTGGGTACCTCCGCAGGGTCCCCAGTTTGACACAGAGGCGACAGGCCCTACCGGTTGGTCATTCAAATGCATTAAAGCCTGGACAGTACTTCAGTCCACTCTGCCAAGGTGGTTTCACCAGTTAGTCATTGAATCTGCTGCTTTGAGATTTCAGTTTTTCTTTCCATCAACCAAGTTATGGGGGAGATGGAACCTCCATTCACTATCATGGCCTTTTGTTCCAATCTGGCACATCATGACCTTTGAAATGTGACCGTCTTCCCATCTCTGTCTAGGTGGGGAGTTTCCATGCAGGGTACTCCGCTTCCTTCTCTAACCCCCTAGTGACAGCAGCCTGGTTGGCAGGCTAACAGGGGAAAGCTTGGATTAGGCCAGATGCAGTGTCCACACAAACCAAAGTATATTTACAGTCCTCGCTCAGAGGGAGGGAGCCAATATAATCAATTTGCCAATCTCTCCCCAGTTAGGAACACCAGTGGGTGATCTCCGACTCCTTCGGCTGTTGCCTTGGGGTGTTGTTTAAAACACACAGGACGTGGTACTGCTGCATTAGCCAAGTCACTGCACTTTAAGGACAATCACCGTCTCACTTGGGCAATCTTACCTGGGCACTGTGGTGGCCACTCTGTGCACCCAGTCTTCCGTATCTACAGAGAGTCTGTTGTAACTGCTCATACCTGAGCTGGGACATCTACTTTCTGGTGCCAGGAGCTGTCCGTGCCAAGCTGGGATATTGAAAAAACCAAGGACTACCTCATATTCTTGCAGTGGACCTAAATATCTTTCCACATATCCTGACCCCTCAAGGGCTCATTCATGATCATCCAACCCTCGGCTTCCCATTGTCAAAGCCATAGGGCTCAGCCCTTGAGAACAACCCGTCTGTCAGTGCAAAGAGTCGATGTCCAGCGCTCCTAAGTGACCACCAGCCAGACAGCTCTGAGTTCAGGCGTGAGAGAACTGGTGGTTGCTCTTTGTTACTGTTTCCATCCAGAAGGTGTCAGTGTTGGGCTGAATAGTGACCACAGTCGGTGTGGTAGATTACAGACTAGACCCATCTGTACAACGGCATCGGCCAGAATTCCCCTGCTCCCACTCGGCAGGCTGCAGGGACCACAGGAATGGGGGCAGGGACATCAGCGGGACCTATGTGCCCTACAAGGCCTAGGAGTACCTGTGTTTCTGGAGACAGTAGGTGGGTGGCCAGCTGTTCCTCTTCTTCAAATGGTCGTGCTCCTAAGTCACAGTGAGGTTTTGAGCCATAGCAGGGATGGGTCAATGGAACATATTCTCACCCCACCCACTGCCAGGCAGGGAGTCCTCACCACCACGGACTGTTCTTTACTGAGAGTCTGCACCTGGAGGAGCGCTGTGTACAGTGCTAGGAACAGTTGCTCCATGGGGATGTGCTGGCTTTCTGTCCCCTTCCAGAGATGAGACCCAAATCCTAGGGATACTGTCTCCTCTTGTTCCTATCACATGGCCAGACCATAACATCTGGAGCACGGATGCATCTAATTCAAGTGGTAGACCTGCCGGAGAGATGCCCAAGGCTATAACCTACTTCACTAGTAGTTGAGCTTTTCAGAGGTGGTTTTCTGTTCTGCTCCTCTGTCCACGTGTTCCCTTTCTTTGCCAGGTGGGATAAGGAACAGAAGCATTGTGCCAGGGGGTAGAATAAAGGTCCTCCAGAGCCCCCAAATCCCTATGAAGCCTTGTGCCTTGTTCACATTTGTAGGGGCTGGGTAGGTTTAGACATTATCAGTCATAGCTTCTGCGACACCAGTCTTCTCTGACCAGACAACTCTCAAAAACCTGGCTGCAGTCCACAGACCTTGAATTTTATGTGGCTCATTGCCCATCTTCACCCCCCTATATGCTCCAGCAAAGCTTGAAGGGTGTCCTGCGGCCGAGGAAAATCTTCACACGTTAACATTATATCATCAGTGTAATGGGCCCAGTTCACTGGTGTTAGGAAGGAGAAGAGGGACACGTCTCAGGCCGCCACCCATGACACACGGTGGGGCTGTGCCTGTAATCTTGAGGAAGCACTTGAGGGGATTATGTTGCCCCTCCCACATGAATGCAAATCCATCTTGTGACGGAGTGGTCAGGGGTATACCGGAAAAAGCACTTGACAAGATCACCACAGCATGGTCACTCCTAGGAACATGGCCAAAATCTCTAAGATAGGATCATAGTTGGCAAAGGTGCACAGAGCGCGGGCACTTCCTTATTCAATTCTCAGTGACTCACTGTCATCTGCCATGAACCACTTGCCTTTTTTTGACCATACCAGGCTATCAATACTACTACGGGCAGGGTATGCCATAGCTACTTGGTACAGTAACTGGATGGTTTCTTTTATGTCCTTAGGCCCCCAGGAAATTTATACTATTTAGCAGTCACCACTCTCTGCAGGCATGGTAGGCTTACCAGTTCCCAGTTCCTATTTCTCTTAGTACTGGTTTGATTACTTGAACCAAGAGGGAGAATTCACTAATAGAAGTTTACAGTGTTTGACCCTTGGATGATACCAATGCCCAACATCTTCTCTGGTCTTGGAGAAATATAAACCTTGTATTCTCAGTGGAGGTGGAGAGATCCCATATTTGCGGTGTCAGAGGACCTTCCTGACCATAACTGTCTGCCCTTCCTAACCATCAATGGCACCGAGGGGGCCAGAAAACCTCCAAGGGCTACCATGTATTAAGGTGCATCCAGCTCCAATATCTGCCAGAGTTGTCACCCATTGTTTGTTTCTGGACAATAATAGCTCACCACGGAGCCTCTGACACCCGCCAGTGGTCCTCTCCTGGAGGCAGTCTTGGCCTGCATCCTACACCTGGGGGAAGAGAGGCACCCGCTCTGCCTGGTACTGTAGTCCTGAGGCCATTTCTGGAAAAGGTGAGACATCAGGGATGGCAAGGGCAGATGGGGCAAACCTGAGCTTCCCCAGGCTCACCAGCCCCGTGTTGGGTTGTCAGCCTAGCTGTTCCAGAGAAGGGAGCAACCTGCCGCAATGAGGTCAAACCACAATTTACTTGTGGGTTAGTACTATTGGAAGCTTTATAGCCAACTGGGAGAGCTTTTGGTTTTCTACTCTTCCTCTGTGTCCTGAGTCTTTCCCGCAGCCTGGACCCGTTCCCGGGATTTGTCTGTTTCCCCCAGATAAGCATTGATTGCCCACCACCACAACTGGGCTCAGCATGGATGCCAGTATCCCATAGGACATGCTGTGGACAAGCTGAAGAATCTTGGCCTTCATTCTTGCAGTAAATGTGTCTGAATCGTGACCTTCAGAGACAGGAAGCTAGGATGCCTGTCTCATTCCCAACTCCTTTAAAACTTGCTGTACCTTCTCCATAGATTCCCAGCATCCTATCTCCCCAGGAGGTCCCCTTGCAGGATAGGATGATCCTATCTATAAGTGAGTGAGAACCTTCCCCCACCCCAGCACGGTGCTGGGGTGCAGAGGTATGTGGTGATGCTCATTTTCTGTGCCACCTGCCCCTTCAGAAGAATGTCATAAACCCCATATCCTGTAGCTGCACTAACTGCACGTGGGTACTACTGGATTTGTACTGGAACTTGGCATCTAATCTCATTATCCCAATGGGAATATGCTCCTCTCCTAAGAGTTGCTAACCTGGACGGTGCCCACTGGCTGGGAAGGCATTGCTGCGCTTTTGTTTCCTTTGCATTAGGGGTTGGATGGCGTGGGGCATTTTGTCTGCTTCACTGTCGGTCCCCACATCACCTTGCCCTTCAATCTCCTCACTTTTTCAGGGACTCCATCTCTTAGTCTCCCAACTGAGTGTGGTCCCGTGGGATGGAGCCCTAACTGTCAGCGATCTTGTCCTAGTTTTGCAGAACTGTATGTAAAGGCCCAATTTATCACCCTGCTCTCTCTGCCACTTTGTCTGGAGGCCCTGAAGCCAATAGAGTAACAGACACACCCATCCTGCCCTAACCTCCGCTCTCCCTCCAGATTTCTAACTCAACCTCAGCCTGTCATGGGCGGGAGGCAGCTGACCTGCCCACGGGAGAGGGTTCCCTGCACAGCCTGCCGTCCCTTCTCTGCTGCAGTGCACTTGGTACACTTCCTCCGTCAAGTGCATTAGAACGGCTGGCCCCATCCTCATGTGGTGGTCCACAAGTATGTGACTCATGGACCACTGCTCACACAGAGGTCCCTGACCAATCAGGATTTCCCCCGCAGATGGTTCTTTCCCAAGGCCCATTTCTTCTGTCCCATCTATGGCTCATCAATCTTGGGTTGCCAGTTCCTAGGGAGCTTCCCAGGAACAATCTGGAGCCCAGTTCCTGTGCTCAGGAGGCAGGGAGAGGCTGCAGAGAGAGGCGGCCCTTACAGATGGGAAGGCAGGAAGTTTAGTAAGCCAGGGAACTGACACAGCAGGTTCGTCGTGGGCAGAAGAAAGGTGAGTGTGTCTCTGCCTGGCCTGCCACATCTTGAGGTTTATGTGGAGCCTTAACTAGGCTTAGCCACCTATGCCACCCAGATGGTCTCCACACATCACTGTCTCAAGGCCATGGTCTAGGAGCGGCAACCGGGAGCAGGGAAGGCAAGCAGCACTCACGTTCCAAGCGCAGGGGAGGATATGAGAGCCTCTGATCACCTAGGTCTGGCGCCAGCGATCTGGTGGTCACAACCTCCTCCAGCAGTGGCTGTGGGTATACTGTTCACAGTATAAACTGGGAGTGTGTAGTAAAGCATCAATTTTTTTTGCCTATTATTCAAAGGTATAATTTGTTCCTTTACAATATAATTCAACCCACAAAGTAATTCAGGAATTAAATCATGGTTATTTTCACAGACTGTCTACCATGTGTCCAATGCCATTCAATTCAGTAAGTACGGGGAAAGTATGGAGGTGGGTACCTGATTGTCTCGGTATTTACCCTGGGTTGTAACACCAAGATCCAGTGAGTAGTCAGACCAATCTTCTCTTCCAGTTCAGTGCATAATGGGGAGGGGGGTGTTCATCAGCTCCCTTGATCCTTGTGGAGGTTGAGGGGAGGTTCCCTAGGTATCTGGTTTCTCAGGTAGTTGAGGGCTTTCCCATGGGCAGATTGTGCTGTCAGCCAAAGGTGGGGCGGAGGGACTGATCTTGGTGCTGTTGGGGGTGTTGGTGATGCTGGTGAGTCCTCTGTTGCAATAAGCGACCGGGACGATGGTCCATAGAGGAAATGGAGGACGTCCCCGACCGTGAAGTTGCACCTGGACCAGAAAGGTGGCATTCCAATTAAGAACAGCAGTATGACTGCTATTTCTGGAGCTGCTGGAAGAGGATCCGTGGCTGCAGAGAGTATGGGGTCCGGTAGTGACGTGTCGGTGGGTGCTATGGCCAGCAAGTGGTTTCACACCTGCCACATAAAGATCGTGTCCTGCCAGTTTCCCATTCTCTCTTGTTCTTGCCACTCAAGGAAATCCATGCTTACCGTGGCCCTTAGACTCCAGCGTAACTGCCTCGCATCACGCTAGGTTAAATATACGGCACCTAGTGTCGATATAATCGATAATGGTGCTCTTCATGCTTGAAATTTTTATAGAGCTGTCATATTCTTTTCTGTAATTTCATTTAATATGCCTGTTTCTTTAGTCATCCGGTTGGTTTTATTAATGTTGAGTGCTATAGTTTTTGCAGTACTGTACATATCGCTATGTTTTTAATTAGTATGTTTCCTTTCATTTAGATACTGGGGTGTTGTTGGTGCTCATTATTATCTCCCTGGCTGTCTGCACAATTCATTCAAAGAAGTTTTCCCATCCTTCCTAGGTCTGTGATTTAGAGATCTTGCAGCCTCCCAGATTGTTTTAGTTCAAGCTTTCATATCTAGATCGTTAGTAAGGAACCTAGACTTTTGTGTGAGTGAGTCGCTGTGTCTTTCAATTCAACCACGTTATGTCTTGTTCCTCTGTCCATTCTTGTGTTCTCCTTCCTGTGAAGTGGGTGCCCTAATCTGATCTGATCTGATGATGATTGGGCTACCATAGCAAGCAATACAGCTTTCTAATGCTCTAGTGTTGGTTTTTAAAATCATTTTTCTGGAAAAGATGGGGAAATCCTATTCCTGACCATGTGCCTTCAATTTTCTTATACAGACAAGAGTTTGTTATAACCAATATGTATAATTTGGAAGAGTCTGTCAGTTTTGACCAAATCTGGAGTATTCATTAATGACTTTCATTCAACCTTCATCCTTGGCAATTCGCACATTTCTTTGAGAGTGAAAGTGTTTGGTAAGGATATAGATGTTCCTTGCCTCTGATCATGTTCTACTGCCGTGTTTGCCAGCATAACCTATTTGGTGATGGGCAGGTGCCCATGCAAGGTTCCTATCAATTGGCATATGTGTGTGTGAGCCATCTGTATGTTTTCTTTGGGGAAGTGTCTGTTCATGTTTTCTGCCTGTTTTTAAATTGGATTTTTTTGGGGTTTTTTGATGTTGAGTTGTGTAAGTTCTTTATATATTTTGGATACTAATCCTTTATCAGATAGTCATCTGCAAATATCTTCTCCCACTCAGTACATTTTTGTTAGTTGTTTCCTTTGCTTTGCAGAAGCTTTTTATTTTGGTGTAGTCTCAATAGTTCATTTTTTTCTCTTGTGTTTTGCCTCAGGAGACCTATCTAGAAAGATGTTGCTATGGCCAATGTCAGAAAAATTACTGCCTGTCCTCTCTTCTAGGATTTTTATGGTTTGATGTCTCACATTTAGGCCCTTAATCTATTTTGAGTTTATTTTTGTGTTTGGTGTCAGGGAGTGGTCCAGTTCCATTCTTTTGCATGTAGCTGTCTAGTTTCCAAATACCATTTGTTGAAGGGATTATTTCCCCCCACTACATATTCTTGCCTTCCTTGTCAAAAATTAATTGACCATATAACTGTGGGTTTATTTCTGGGTTTTCTATTCTCTTCTATTGATGCATGTGTCTACATTTGTGCCAGTCCCATACTGTTTGTAGTATAACTTGAGGTCTGGAATTGTGGTACCTCCGGTTTGGTTTTTCCTTTTCAAGATTGCTTTGGCTGTTCGGGTCTTTTGTGGTTCCATACAGATCTTAGGATTGTTTGTTCTAGTTCGGTGAAAAATGCTGTTGGTATTATCATAGGGATTGCAGTAAATGTGTAATTGGCTTTGGGTAGTATAGATATTTTAATAGTATTTGTTCTTCTAATCCATGAGCATGGAATATTTCCATTTCTTTGTGTCATCTTCACATTCTTTCACCAGTGTTTTGTAGTGTTGAGAGTAGAGGTCTTTCACCTTTTTGGTTGAGTTTATTCCCAGGTATTTTTTTTAATTTGGTGCAGTTGTAAATATGGTTGTTTTCTTAATTTCTCTTTCTGCTGCTCTTTTATTAGTGTATAGAAATGTAATGGATTTCTATACATTGATTTTGTATCCTGCAATCCTGAACTGAATTTATTTAGAACATTCATCATGACTTATTTCCTCACTAGTTCTTACTAATCAGTCAATTCTGTGTCTGTCATCTGCAAAGACTGCAAATAAGGCTGTTCTGGCCTGTGAGGGCACAGCATTTAAATCTTTTTAATTGTTTTCTGTTGCCATTGTATGTAGTGGTGAGGGCATCTGTCTTCTATCATAAATCAGAGTGAATAGTCCTACTTTTATTAGTATATTAGTAGATTCTCCTGTTCTCCATAAAGATATTTTAAAGGATTATATATTAGGTATATACCATCTTGGTCTCCATTTGGTGCTAGCCAGTCAAAGATGTTTGTAAATTAGTATTATTTTCCCAAATGCTCTAAGGTGTTAAATTTTAGCATTAATGGTAATGGACTTGAGTTGCGCCATCTCTGCTCCTGGAGGATCAAAATTTTTCCACCATTGGTCCAAACATTTAATAGCCATTGGGTTTCTGTGTCTGAATCAGTTTTGGGAATTCTAATTTTTGTCATTTGTGTCTTGGTGGAAGTTCTCATGTATAGTATTTATTCAAATTTTCAAATAAATAATATATAATATTTATGCAAATTTTATGGTAAATATAGTCAAATGAATTTTTGGCTTTTCAGTACATATGAAGATATGTTTATACTAGATTTTATTCTGTTAAGCATGCAATAGCATTATGTCTAAACAGTATACATACCTTAATTTAAAAATGCTTTATTGCTAAAATATGCTAACCATCATTCAAGTTTTCAGTGAGTTATAAATTTTTTTGCCAGTGGAGGGTCTTGCCATGATGTTGATGGCTGAGGACGGAACAGGGTGGTGGTTGCTAAAGTTTGGGGGACTGTGGCAATTTCTTTAAGACAAAATTTCTTTAGGACAAATTCTTTAAGACAAACGTGAAGTCCACCACATTGGTTGGCTCTTGTTTTTACATATAATTTCCCTGTAGCACGCAGTGCTGTTCAAAAATTTTGTACCCACAGTCGAACTTCTTTCAAAATTGGGACTCTGTCTTCTCAAATCCTGATGCTACATTATGGGATATTCTAAGTCCTTCGTGGTCATTTCCAGAGTCTTGACAGCACCTCCCCCAGGAGCAGACTACATCTCAGGAAACCACTCTCTTTGCTGATTCATGAGCAGCAACTTCTCATCTGTTCAAGTTTATGACATCACAGCTGTTCTGTCCCATCGTTAGGGCCCACTTCTGATTTTGTTTCTTTTGCTATTTCCCCCCACATCTGCATCTACTTCCTCGCCTGAAGTCTTAAACCTTTGAAGTCATCCATAAAGATTAGAATCAACTTCTTCCACTCTCATTAATGTTGATATTTTGACCTATTTCCATTAATCACAAATGCTCCTTAATGACATCAAGAATGTTGCATCCTTTCCAGTTTCTTCTGTCCAGGTACCTCAGAGGAATCCTACTCTATGGTAGCTATAGCTTTATGAAATCTTTTCTTTTCCTTTCCTTTCTTTTCCTTTTCCTGTCTTTTCTTTTCCTTTCTTTCCTTTCTTTTCTCGCTCTCTCGCTCTCTCGCTCTCTCGCTCTCTCGCTCTCTCGCTCTCTCGCTCTCTCGCTCTCTCGCTCTCTCGCTCTCTCGCTCTCTCGCTCTCTCGCTCTCTCGCTCTCTCGCTCTCTCGCTCTCTCGCTCTCTCGCTCTCTCGCTCTCTCGCTCTTCCTCCCTCCCTCCTTCTCTCCTCCCTCCCTCCCTCTCTCCTTCCTTCCTTCCCTCTCTCCCTCCCTCCCTCTCTCCCTTCCTTCCTTCCCTCTCTCCTTTTTTCCCTCCCTCCCTCCCTCCCTCCCTCCTTCCTTCCTTCCCTGAGAGAGAGCACACCTGAGTTGGGGAGAGGAGCAAGGAGGGTAGGGAGAGAGAGAGACCATCAGAATCTCAAGCAGTGTCTACACTCCACATGAAGCCTGATACAAGACTCAATTTCATGACCTTGGTATCATGACCTGAGCCAAACTCAAGAACTGGATGCCCAACCGAGTGAGCCACCTAGGAACCCCAAAATGTATTTCTTAAATAAGGCGACACTACAGTCAAAATAGCTCCTTGTCCCACGGGCTGCAGACCGGGTGTTGTGTTAGGAGGCATGAAAAACACATTAATCTTGACTCTTTCTCCCTCAGAGTTGTTGGGTGACCAGGTGCGCTGTCAAGGAGCGTTTTGAAATGCTTTTCCTGAGTAGTCGGTCTCAACGGTGGGCTTAAAATATTCAGTAAACCATGTTGTAAACGGATGTGCTGTCTTCAGTCTTGTTCCATTGACAGATCACAGGAAACACAGAGTTAGCATAATTCTTAAGAGCCCTGAGGGTGTTTAGGATGGTAAATGAGCATTGGCTTTGACTTAAAGTCACCAGCTCCCAGCAAGAGCGTCTGCCTGTCCTTTGAAGCTTTGAAGCCAGGCACTGACTTCTCTCCAGCTAAGTCCCAAATGGCATCTTCTTCAAGTCGAGGCAGTTTCGTCCACATTCAGAATCTGTTGTTGAACGCAGCCGTCCTCACTAATGACCCCCACTAGACCTTCTGGATGACCCTGCAGCTCCCGCGTCAGCACTTGCTGCGCTACTTTATCCTTCCAGGTTATGAAAACGGCTTCCTTCCTTAAACCTCATGAACCGACCTCTGCTAACGTCAGACTTTTTTCCTGAAGCTTCTTTACCTTTCTCAGCCTTCACATAATTCAAGAGAGTTAGGCCCTTGCTCTGGGTTAGGCTTTGGCTGAAGGGAATGTTGTAGCTGGTTTGATATTTTACCCACTAAATGTTCTCCGTATCAGCAATAAACCTTTTTCACTTTCTTGTCATTCACTGTGATAGCGCTTCTCGATTCCTTCACGAACATTTTTTTTACAAGCACAGCTTGGCCTCTTGCACCAATAGTGAGCTTAGCTTTTGCTATCCCTTCCTCACTAAGCTTCATCACTTCTAGCTTTTGACAGAAAGCAAGAGACATGTGACTCTTCCTTTTAGTTGAACATTTACAGGCCATTGTAGGGTTACTAATTGCCATAGTTTCAATATCGTTGTGTCTTAGGGGATAGGGAGGCCCAAAGAGGCTGGGGTACAGCTGGCCAGTGGATCATAACACACACATTTGTTGATAAAATTTGATGTCTCATATCATGGTGCCCCAAAACCATTCCAATGGTAACATCAAAGATCACTGGTCAGAGATCACCATAACAAATATAATAACAATGGAAAAGTTAGAGATGTGAGAATAACCTAAATGAGACAGAGACATGAAGTGACCAAATGCTGCTGAAAAAATAGTGCCAATAGAGTTGGTGATGCAGCGTTACCACAAACCTTCAATTTGTTTAAAAAAAAAAAAAAGAAAGGGGTGGGGTCTGTGATGTCTGAGGCATAATAAAAACAGGTGTGTCTTCAGTTATGTGTTTTACATTTAGGCCTAAGTTTAATTTTGAATTAATTTTGTGAGAGTTGTAAGGTCTGTGCCTAGATTCACTCTGTTGACGCATGGGTGTCTTGTTGTCCTGGCTCCATTTATGGAAAGGTCTTCGCTCTGTTGTGCCGTCTTTACTTCTTTACCCAAGATCAATTGACTGTGCTTATGTGGGTCATTTTCTGGCCTTTCTAGTCTGTTCCCCTGATCTGTTCTTTCGCTAGGAGCCCCACCATCTCGACCACTGCAGCTATACAGTAAATCTTAAAGTCAGATAGTGTCATACTGTCTGTTGTCTAACTTTATTCTTTTCCTTTAATATTAAGCTGCCAATTCTGGTCTTCTGCCTCTGCATATAAACTTTAGAATCTGTGTGTTTGTTGATACCCACAAAAAAAAACTTGCTGAGAATTTGATTTTTTTTTTTTTGTCTACTTGTATTCGCTAGCTCTCTACCTAGTCCATTATCCTCACTTATCCACTTTCTGTCTTCCAAAACATTGACATCTCTCGTTGTGATGATGAAAAGAAGTGATAACAGGGGACATCCCTCCCTTGTTCTTGTTCAGAGTGAGAAAGCATTGAGTTTCTCACTATTAAGTGTAATGTTAGCTGTATGTTTTCATAGATGATCTTTAGTAAGTTGAGAAAGTTCCCCTCTATTCTTGGATTGCTGAGTTTTTGTCATTACTTGCTGTTGCAGTTTGTGGAATGTTTTATCTGCATCTACTGCCCTGGAACAGAGCAAGTGTCAGGAAAAGCTGGGTCATGGTTGCTGGCAGCTGGGGTAGAAGACCTCTGCCAGTTCTGAGCCCCAGCCTACACAAATATGTGTCTTCCCCTTGAAGGTAAAGCAGAGGAGCCTGACTGTCTGACCAGGACAAGACCCAGCCAGCTGTTGGAGTACCTTTCATGAAGACGCTTGGGAGCCTTGATTAGTACTAAGCCCAGGACCCCGTCAAATAGCCCGTTAAAATGGTGGCTGACTTTTTGCTAGTTGGAAGCTAGGAGTTGCTCCCTCCACCCTAGATCCTGTGTAGGTCATGAGAACGAGCCTGAGTGACAGGGGTCTGCTGTGCCCTGGCTTCCTAAGGTTGGCTGATGGGGTACATTCTGTACATGCTGGCATCAGTAGTTCAGGGTCGTCGGGGGCCTGGTACAGGAAAGTATCAGCAGAAGCCTGGTCACGGGGACAAGCTGTTGGCAGTCTCAAGGCCTAACCGACTCAAATGTGCCTATTCCCTGTGAAGGCAGAGCTGGAAGAAATGCTACTGCCTTGCCAGTGTGTCTGTCCTCCAAGAAGAGAGAGCTGAGGGCCTTGATTCTAGAGAAGCCAGGAACTCCGTCAGTCCAAATGGGGCCTGAGCACTGCCAGGTTAAAGCGGTCGCCTCTTGGGGTGCCTGGGTGGTTGAGTTGGTTAAGCACGGTTGGTTAGTCCATTGGCTAAGTTGGACTTCGGCTCAGGCCATGAACTCCCTGTTCGTGGGCTGGAGCCCTGCGTCGGGCTCTGTGCTGACAGTTCAGAACCTGGAGCCTGCTTCACACTCTGTGTCTTCCTCTCTCTCTGCCCCCCCTCTGCTTGTGCTCTGTCTCTCTTGCTTTCAAAAATAAATAAGCATAAAAAAATTAGGAAGAAAAAAGGCTGTCACCTCACCTCTGGAAGATTTTTCTGAGCAGAGGCTCCCTCCATTTTGGAGGCTCTGCAGGTGGTGGGAACTGGTTCCTCAGGCCTGGAGGGTCCAGGCCGTGTAGACGGGCTACAACGTGTGTACTGCCTGAGAACAGACCCTCAGATTACTTCTGCAAGGGACCTGCAATGGGACAAGTGTCAAGAGAGGCCAGGACACGGGGGCGGCAATTGTGGGTCCAGGGAATCTGGATAATTCCAAACCCTAACCTACACAAATGCCTACGGGGGTGCCAAGGGCAGGGCACCCTAAAATATACCACATTAGCATATTGATTATTTTTAATTAAACTTAAGAAGCAGCCTGTACAAGAATGCCCTATGTCCCCTTTTTCTCCAGAAAGCAGGAAATAAGTCTCTCATGTGAAAGATACCCTCCCTATACCAGGAAGTATAGACAGACGTTAGACAGACATTCTTTTTTTTTTTAATTTTTTAAATTTATTTATTTTCAGACTAAGACCACAGGGGAGGGGCAGAGAAAGAGGGAGAAAAAGGAAATCCCAACCAGGCTCCACATTGACAGCATGGAGCCCAATGTTGGGCTTGAACTCATGAACCCTGAGATCATGACCTGAGCTGAAATCAAGGGTTGGACACTTCACTGACTGAGCCACCCAGCTGCCCCTGGACAGACAGTCTAACCTCTACAGATAGCACATTCAGAGCTGAATGGCTATATGAACAAACCGTGTTATTTTCATTCATTTATTACCCCAGCCCAGAAATCAGTTTAGATTTCCTTATCAATTGAAGCTACCGGGCAAAAGTTTTCTTTGTCCCGTCAATTCCTCACAGATTTATTGTTTATCTTAAAAGCATAAATGCTGCCTACCTTGGTCACTTCTTTCGGTCTCACCTTTAATATTGGGCCTCCTTGTGCTTGTATTTAAAACGCAGGGGGTTTTCTTGCCTGTTAATTTGTCTCCTGTCACTTTGATTCTTAGAACAGCTGGAAGAACTTTGAGGAGTGGAGGGAAAATGTCCTCCCCAACTGTTTCATTGTCAGCAGGATGAACTTTAACTGGCTGGATCCCCTGCACTAAAAGGCGCTGGAACATCTGACCAGCAGAAGGTAAGACTCCTCACCACATCAGCCTGCGGGTCTACCGGAAGCAAGAGTGGTGAGCGATCTTCTTCTCCTTCTTTCTCAATTTGTGTCAGTGTGAGAAAAATGTGTGGAACTAGTTCTCGGGTTTCGTGGACTCCGGTAAATTCGGTAGAGTACTCTTGTTGTGATTCACCCATTTCCTCCCAGAGATGGTCACTGTTTTGAATTTTGTGTATTTGTCATAAAAGGGAATTACTATTAGTGGAAGAGTGTGGGCATATGACCCGTAAACCTGCTGTCTAAGCCAGCCCACAGTTCTGACCTGTGTCTGTTTGCACCAATTTTGTGGTTCTGTGTGAAACCCAGATGTGTTTCCTGTCATCTAGTTCTGTGTACTAGGAGGTTGGCTTTGTGACCAGTAAGAACGGTCTCTCTGGTCTCCACCATCTGGGGGGTACACTTCCGGGGTGCATTTTGGTGGTTTGTCAAACAGACCGTGGACCAGAGTTCCAAGACCTGCAGTTACAGGCAAAACTCTAGCCACGCCAGCTCTCGAGGGGGTTTTCCATGGTGGTCCCAGCCCACCAGGGGCCTCTGGCGTTTCAACCGTTGTTGATCATTCGTGCTGGAAAAGTCCTATTGCGGTAGCACTTGAGCAGCGCCACGGGTTAGCAGGTCCACAACCAGAGGTGCCACACGCTCATGGTAGACTTGGGACTTCCACTGTCCTTCTTGCCTGTGTTTCGAAGGCCTTGGCTTTCTTAGACCATTTTTGGAAGTAAACTTCTGGATTATGGGGACTGTGTGACAGATGCTGTCTCCAGGGATGCCCCCTTTCCCCCGTGGCCTAAGCCTGGAATTTACCTCCACGTCTTTTAATGAAGAAGCTTATTAGTTTCAGTGGCTATTGAGATTAATGGGAGCCAACTAGTCAATGGCCAGAGAACGGACCCTTCAAATCAGCTATATTTGAGAGAAAACAAATTCTCAATGGTCTTATTAATATAATGGTTAGCTTCAGAGACTCCCTTGACAAGATGAAGCAACAGAAATTGGGATTAAGAGAAAAGTTAGTGTCCACATCTAACATCAATTCCCCCTCTCAAAAGCTGACCCCCATCTGCCTCCTTGAACTTGCCTTTCCCTACAAGATACACAGAGCGCACCCTGGCCCATGCAAATGCTAGAAGCTGGGAAAGGAATTTTGCGGATGCTGTCGCTTACTCTGCCTTCTGGGTCCCAGGGCTCTGTTCTAAGGCTCCGCCGGCTTCCGGCGGTCCTGTGCAGGGTCCTCTGCAGATGGAGTCTAACCACGCCACACACACATCAGAAGAAAAGGCCGTGCCCCAGGACAGCAGCAGATCTTTCGTCTTATTTAAATGTTTATTTAGTTTTGAGAAAGAGAGAGAGAATGCGCAAGTGCACGTGTGAGTAGGGGAGGGGCAGAGAGAGAGGTAGAGAGAATCCCAAGCGGGGTCCACACTGTCAACACAGAGCCCCATGCAGGGCTCAATCCCTCGAATGGTGAGATCATGACCTAAGCTAAAGTCCAGAGTCAGACGCTTAACTAAACCACACAGGTGCCCGAGCAGTGGTCTTTTTTTTTTTTTTTAATATTTATTTTTGAGAGAGACAAAGACAGAGAGTGAGCAGGGGAGGGGCAGAGAGAGAGGGAGACACAGAATCTGAAGCAGCTCCAGGTTCTGAGCTGTCAGCACAGAGCCTGATGTGGGGCTCGAACCCACAAACTGTGAGATCATGACCTGGATGCTCAACCGACTGAGCCACCCAGGCACCCCCCAAGCAGTGGTCTTTCAAAGTCCTTTTACTTCTGCTTTTGGAAGATCCCAACAAATGTAGAGAGAAATTAAAAAGATTAGTGACAGTTCACAACCCATAGAGGAAATAGGTGACCAAAATTCCTCTGAGACCTTCCTACAAATGATCAGCTGAATATCCAGCCAAGTTTAAATTTTGAACTCAGAAGGAAGGCTTTTATTAAAACGGCTTTATACAGACTTTACAAAGCCGTAAGTTTGTGATCCCCATCTTGGTTGGAGTTCTCCCTGATCTAAAGAAGCAAGTTAATTTCGAAAGGGGATCAGTGAGGCACCTGGGTGGCTCAGTCGGTCAAGCGTCCAACTTCGGTTCAGGTCATGATCTTGCAGTCCGTGGACCTGAGCCCCACGTCAGGCCTGGTGTAGACAGCTCAGAACCTGGAGCCTGCTTCAGATTCTAGATCTCCCTCTTCTCTCTGTCCCTCCCCTGCTGTCTGTCTCTCTTTCTCTCTCTGTTTCTCAAAAATAATAATAACAATAATAAACACTAAAAAAACTTTTAGAAAGGGGATCAGTGCCTTGATATTCAGGCTGCCATCCAGCTGTTTGGAGGAATTAGCAACAACTTCCCTGGTCTCAAAACTGCACAAAACAAGAAATTCAAATCTATAGCCATGTCAAAGCCTACCTGCCTTTACCAACCCTGAAACCTCACCTATCCACCTCAAAATGCTTGTAGGTGTTATAAAAAAAAAAAGAGCCTATTGGAGCAAAATTGTCCTGTATGTAAGAAAAGGAAGAACAATTTTAAACAGCAATTGCCTTAAAACACAGAGAACAAAAACTTACAAGCTTTCTCCGTGCCTCAGAGTTATAAATCTTAGGTCTTTGAAGTGGAAACACAGCCCACAATTGCCTGAGACTGTAAAACAAAAGAAGGAAAGAGGCCTTTTTTAAAAATACAAATTGAAAAGAGCTCTCCTGCCCGGCCCCTAAACGGTGGCCTTCTTCAGATTCCTTGCCGGACACAAGTCTAAAAGTCTTCCTCACAAATATTAAAAGGCTTTAAGCCATTGAATCAAGTAAGCGCAGTTTATCCCAACTGATATTTTTTAACTATTTGAGTTTTGTGTTGTTTTAAAACAGAAGCTATTAGATCTCTGTGATTGTCTCTATGCATGTCTAGGTATGTATGTTATAGATTAGACATTTCCCTACCTGTGGATGGTATTGCTAAAATTAACCTGTGAAAGAACTTTATTTAATTGGCCTAAAGATGGGGTTCCTGGGTGGCTCAGTTGGTTGACCTTCTGACTTCAGCTCAGGTCATGATCTCATGGTTCGTGGTTCGAGCCCCGCGTCGGGCTCTGTGCTGACAGCTCAGAGCCTGGAGCCTGCTTCAGATTCTGTGTCTCCCTTTCTCTCTGACCCTCCCTTGCTCGTGCTGTCTCTCTCTATCTCTCAAAAATAAATAAAAAAAAAATACAAAAAATTAGCCTAAAGAAAATTAAGCACTTCCATAAATTTTCTATTCATAACAATTCTCCAAAATAAAATAGAAACTAAATCAAAAAGAATTTGGGGTTCATGTTATTTGGGAAAAGATTTGATTTTAAAACTAATTTAAGGTTGTTGGTTTAATTAAAATGAAGTTTTCAGCTTTAAAACTTTAGTGTTAGCAGCCTTAAACTTCAAACTTGTACTTTTCCTGGGTTTAGTGCAAGCCAAGTAAGTTCATGTTATGTCGATTACAACATTTTCAATAACAACCAAAAAAAATAGCTTGGGACAGATAGTTTATGCAGTTTTTGTGGGTAGTCTAAATGTCATCGTTAAGAACACATAAGTTGAATAGGTATAAATAAGGTAAAATAAAATGTGAGTAAAATTTTTAAATAATTCCCCCAAATCTTTTTGGTAACTTGAAACCTTAACGTTCTGCTAAGTGATGTCTTAAATTCATTGAATTGCCTAGATTCTTTCCAAATAGGATAAAATAATGAAATGTTAATTACTTAAGTGAGGTTTATCTACTTGGAGATTCCTTACTGATGAGGTTTTTGGGGTCATAGAGGGGTTTGTGGGGTCCGGGGCTGATGACCAAGAATGAATTTTTTTTTAATGTTTTTTATTTATTTTTGGGAGACAGAGAGAGACAGTGCAAGCAGGGGAGGGTCAGAGAGAGAGGGAGACACAGAACCGGAAGCAGGCTCCAGGCTCTGAGCTAGCTGTCAGCACAGAGCCTGATGCGGGGCTCGAACCCACGAACTGTGAGATCATGACCTGAGCCAAAGCCGGATGCCCAACCGACTGAGCCACCCAGGCGTCCCAAGAATGAATTCTTGAAGACGTCTTTGGTGCAAAAAGATGATTTTATTGAAGCGTGGGGACAGGACCCGTGGGCAGGAGGAGCTACCCAGGGACAAGGAGGAGAGACCAAGGGAAGTAAAGTCCAGGGGAAGTTTCCAGTATGATTTTCATGTGCTAAAGAAGAGTCCGAGGATACTGGAGGCCTAGCTACTGTCAAGCCAAGGTTGTTTTTCCCTCTAGCACAGCATTAACATGAAGAGAGTCAGGAGTTCCTAGAGAAACATTCTACTCTGCTAGCCTCAATAATTGTCAGTGGGCTGCAGGTTATAAAGGAACTTTAGTTCTATCTGCCATGCGCTTCCGAGTTTGCCTCCCGCCTCACAAGGGAGGGTGCTGGAGACTAGGGTCCTGCAGGACCATGACCTCTGTCCATTAACCATTTGTGTTTCCCCTTTCCTTCTTCTCGGGCAGCCAGGAGTGCCCGAGGAATATCACACGTGTCCCACGTGGGGAGGGGGTGTTCGCGGCCTGTCAGCTTGCCTTCTGCTCCCTCCTCACTTATGGCGGAGACACTAAAGATAATTGTGTGTCCGTTAGTCAACCCTTTCGATGCTCCGTTGAGTGTGCTCTGGAGAAACACATGTCTGTAGAAATTATCAAATGCATTCGTAACTTTGCCAGCATCAGGAAGACTGGAGTGACAGTTCACCATGCCTACCACTTAGTTCTCATTAGAAGCTCAGGTTTTTAAGGGTTAAAAATTCTACTTAATATATGTGGTTTGTTAACCTTAAAAGTAAGCCTGCCAGTTATTTTGCCAACAAAAGACCGGTTTCTTCAGGAATAAAAGGATTGCAATCTGTGGCAAAACCTTAAGCAAGCCCAGGGAACACAGGAGGGGTCCATTTTTTCAGGGAGAAGTGGGGTAAGGGAGGAAGGCTGTCAGGAACTAGAAGTCCGTTGGTGTAAACTGGGAGTTCCAAGTGTGGTGGCTTTCTGTTGGCTGAGCTGTGACTGTCACTGGCTGCGCCATGCGGGGCAGAGCGGGTGGGGGAGGAAGGCGTCTCTTCCTCCAGCTGTAGCGGGACTATCCACCTGCGGGGTGAGCTCAAGTCCGCCTCTTGCTAGTGGGTCTGCGGTTGACTAGGGATGAGGGGGCGCTCTCACGTCCTCCGATTTGACTCCCAGCAGAGCGCCCCCTGCTGAAACCTCCTGACCGCATTTCCGTGGGGTTAGCCACTCCTGGTTTTCGTAGGCTAAAGGTACTAAAATAATAAGGTAAACATCTCTGTAAGCGAGGAAAGTAGGATGTGTGCTTTCTGTAGAAGATGGGAACGAAAATTCATTTTTTTGTTGAGGGGGAAAAGTAATTTGTCCTAAGTGAGATTCGTTATTAAAAGAAGAAAAACAGGACAGAATCTGATTGGCAAAAATATAAAATAATAATAATAATAATAATAAAGAAAGAAAAAGGGGGGAAAGCAAAAGAAGTTTGTAAAAGGTTTGTGGAAAAAAAGAATCTGAATCATTGAGTCCCTAGAAATGAGTTTTGATATCAAAAGTAAGCTGCTGATGCAAAATTAATATTTGGGGTTTTTTTAGTAAAAAGGAAAAAAGTTTTCTTAGACTATTGGTCTGGTTTTTATAAGAAATTATAAATAAATGGTTTGTTTTTTTTTTTTACCTTTTAATGTAACTATCTGGAAAAACAAAGCTTCTGTGTTTTGTCTTTGATTACTGAGGGGGACAAAATGGAGTCTGTTCAATACTAAAAGTGCTAAGACAGTTTAGGGCACCTGCTGGCTCCGCGGGTTAAGTGTCCAACTCTTAATTTTGGCTCAGGTCATGATCTTATGGTTTGTGGAATCGAGCCCTGTGTTGGGCTCCATGCTGGCAGCACTGATCCTGCTTGGGATTCTCTCTCTCTCATCCCCTCCCCTGCTCACATTCATATTCTCTCTCTCTCTCTCTCTCAAAATAAAACATTTTTTAAAAAGTGCTAGATTTCTTAACAACTTTCTGTATTTGCCTGTGAAGTCTTTAAATATATTTTAAGTTTATTTATTTTTAAGAGAGAAAGTGTGAGTGGAGGAGGGGCAGAGAGAGAGGGAAAGAGAATCCAGAGAGGACTCTGAACCCACAGGTCGTGATATCATGACCTGGACCAAAGTCAGACGCGTAACTGACTGAGCCACCCGCGTGCCCCTCCTGTGCAGTCTCTAAAAGCACTTAGGTTAAATGGATAACTATGTATTGTTTCATAATGATCAGCGATCCTACTTGATCATGATAGTTGTTGGCAAAAGTCCCAATCAAATTCTAAAATGAAGTCTTGGGGCACCTGGGTGGCTCGGTCCATTGAGCGTCCAACTTCAGCTCAGGTCATGATCTCGCAGTTCATAGGTTCAAGCCCCGTGTCGGGCTCTGTGCTGACAGCTCAGAGCCTGGAGCCTGCTTTGGATTCTGTGTCTCCTCCTCTCTCTGCCCCTTCTCTCTCTCTCTCTCTCTCTCTCTCTCTCTCTCTCTCTCTCTCTTAAAAATAAACAAACATTAAAAAAAGGAAGTCTTTTGACCACAATGAGGGTTCCTAGAACAATTCAAAGGATTTGTTCTTCTCATGAAAGAGAAGTATTACTACATTGGCTTATTTGGTATGTTAAATTTCATGGGAAGCATTGTTAATTAAGTGATGCTAAGCCTTCTGAGAGTATATTTGTAGAAATATCTGTTCTTAAAATAAGTGTTCTAAAACCCTCTAAAATCTGAAATGTCCTTTTAGGGTATCACTTGTATTTCCACTTATCTTAAATTAATCAAATTTACTTGTGAGTTGCATTGTAATGAACTTAGATGTTTAAATACTGCCATTTTTATGTCCTTTTCTCATTTTTAGACAGTTGTTATCCTACTCTTATGCTTTTGCAAAAGTTCTTGCTCTTTAGGGAGAGTCTACATAGACTAACAAATGCCGTAGATTGAATGCAGGTCTCTAATGACTTTAAGACGACACCATTGGCTGGAAAACTGATGCCTTTACAAAACTGCTAACAAAGGATCAAGAGCAACAAAAATCACTTCCACGGGACTGAATAAACTGAGGAGAATAATTACACTTCGTATGACTTTCTGTTCACAATATTGCTGCTGCTTTAATCTTTTGTTTCCCAGATATAAGAAAACCTTTCCTCTTCAGCTAAGACTGAACAACATTTTGGTAAAGTCCACCTTTGTTAACAAAAGTGAAACACTTCTCTTTTGCTCCCTGCCGTGATCCTTCCAGAATTCAGAAACTCTCAGGGTGTATTCTTATATTCATGGCAACGTAGTTGTTTACATAAGTTCAAAGCGAATCTGTTCTTGGATCAGGACACAGCTGGAAACAGATTATAAGGCTTTAACTAGAATGACGTATTGGCCCAAGAGCTTCATAGGCTCTGATCTAACCAGGCAGCTTTTAGGAACTCTGGTTGACTTTCTGGAACCAATAAAACCCCTTGGAAATACCGGCCTGATGCTTCCAGGGTTCCCAGCAGACTTACCAGCTGATTAAAGAAGGTCATTTCCTTAAAGGAGCATGAACTCCAAGATATTTCCAGGACCTTGAGAACAAAGGTACTAACCCAAATTGGTAGGTATTGCAGGCAAAGTCTGATGGCTTAGCTTCAACAGGATGTTAAATTTCATTCCGAAAGAAGGGTCTTCACCATCTTTGACCTTCTCCCCGAATTCTGCTCCTCCATGGGCACACTGAACCTGCACCCATCTGTACAGTAAGCAGCCCCTGCTGTAGAACTGCCTGGACAGCTTCCGCATGACCAAGGATGGACAGACCACACAGAGAAGAAGAGGAGAGACAGAGACCTAGTAATGACGGAACCCCACCCCCAATACTGTGAACTGCAGTGGGCAGGGAGAGTATTGAGGGACCAAGAGCTGATTCATCTGCCCTGCGACACAGGAAAAAAGCCACAGTTTAAAAGGGCAATTAGAGGGGCACCTGGGTGGCTCAGTCAGCTTCAGCTCAGGTGGTGATCTCCTGGTTTGTGGGTTTAAGCCCCATATTGGGCTCTGTGCTGACAGCTCAGAGACTGGAGCCTGCTTTGGATTCTGTGTCTTCCTTTCTCTCTGCCCCTTCCTTGCTCATGCTCTGTCTCTCAATAATAAACATTTAAAAAAAAAATTTTTTTTAAAGCAATTAGAGTCCCTCAGCAGCTCAGTCAGTCCGATTTCGGCTCAGAGCATGATCTCACCGATTGTAAGTTCGAGCCTTGCATCGGGCTCCCTGCTTTCAGCACAGAACCTGCTTCGATCCACTCCCTCCTCTCAAAAATAAACATAAAAAATTTTTAAATAAAAGGGCAACTGGAATAGAATGGCAATAATCTCGGAGGGTCGGCTAGATGGTGTGGGTTCTGCCATGATATTCTCTGGAGTCAGAGGTGGTGGCCAGCACCTCCCAGCCTGCACCCATGATGAGGGAGCATAAGACAGGCTCAGGGCAAACTACAAGCCAGCACATGCACAGCCCTCCCCCATGTGGGACTTGAGTGATATCCCTCAGGCTCTCCGGGCTGCCCAAGGACAAAGGAAAGAAAGAAAACAAATGGCTGATAGAGATCCGTCCTACAGGACCAAGCTTCCACCAGATTGCAGATCTCTTGGTAAATTACCTGAAAAAGGCAATGTTACCAACAGCCTAATCCCTAGAAACCTGCATATTCAGATTCCTGGAGCCCCAACATCACCCTCCCCTCCATAGTGACCTGGGAACAAAGGCAAGAAGGAAATGGCAGGTGAAGTTAAATTTCCTTATAACCTGCAGCCCACTGGCCAATACTGGAGGCAAATACAGAGTGTAACCTTTCCCCGGGAACCCCCTACCATCCTAATCTTGAAGTTTTCCATGAGAGAGAACAGCCTTAGCTTGACCAGAACAAGGCCTCCTGTATCCTAGGAGTCCTCTTTGACTTTACCTCCCCTACATCATAGTATATAAGGAGCGTCTCTTCACAGCCCCAGGGCAGCTCTTTCTGCCCATGGGTCCTGTCCCCATGCTCTAATAAAATCACCTTTTTGCACCAAAGACCTCTCTATTCTTTCTTGGCCATCAGCTCTGAACCACCGCACCATCACCCCAAAACCTCATTACCCAGGGTACTGATACCTACTCCACAAGGGCAACCTCCTTACAGAGCACCCTGGGACACGCCAGCCCACACTCAACTTCAGTTGCTGCTGTCCCCAAGGTGGCCCTGGACACAGGTGGCACCTGTACTCTGGTGCACTGGGACCCCCAGCCTGCACCCCCAGGCCAATCAGCCAAAACTACCAGACACATGCAGTCTACACAGGGGACATTCCTAAATAAGCCCACATTCCTTCAAGGTTAGAAGTAGCTATTCCATCTACTTCATAGAAACAAACACAGAAAATCAACACTTGGAACAATACAGAACAAGAACAAAACTTTAGAGAAAGAACTAAATGAAACAGAAATAAGCAATCTTCAAAGGAATGGTCATAAAGATGCTCACCAGACTTGAGAGAAGAGCGGATGAGCTCAGTGGTAACTTCCACAAAGAGTAGAAAACATAAGCAAGAACCAACCACAGCTGAAGAATACAAAAACCGAAGTGAAAAATACCCTGAAAGAAACCAACAGCAGTTTAGAGGATGCAGAAGAATGGACCAGCGATGCCAAAGACAAGATCATGGGCTGTGCCCATCTGAACAGCAATCAATCAACCAATCGAGATAGGTTTAGGAGGCTCTGGGACCTCAAGGGTGCTAACATTAGTGTTATGGGGATCTCATAAGGAGAAGAGAGAGAAAGGGGCAGAAAACGTACTTGAAGAAATAATAACTGAAAAACCTCCTGACCTGGGGAAGGAAACAGACATCCAGGTCCCGGAAACACAGTCCCAAACAAGGTGAACCCAAGAGGGCCCACCAAGATCCATAGTGATTAAGATGTCAAAATTAGAGATAAAGAGACAGTGTTAAAAAGCAGTAAGAGAAGACAATGGGTTATATACAAAAGAACCCTGTAAGGCTCTCACCTGATTTTTCAGCAGAAACTTTGCAGGCCAGAAGGCAGTGGGATGATCTATTCAAAGTGCTGAAAGGAAAAAACTACAGCCAAGTGTACTCTACCTGGAATATTATGATTCAGAATTGAAGGAGAGAGGGGTGCCTGGTGGCTCAGTGGTTTAATACCTGACTCTTGACTTTGGCTCAGTTCATGATCTCATGGTTCATGAGATCAAGTCCCACATCAGGCTCTCTGCTGACAGCACAGAGCCAGCTTGGGATTCTCTCTCTCTCTCTCTGCTCCACTCCTGCTCTTGCACTCTCTCTCAAAAATATTAAAAAAAAAAAAAACCGAAGGAGAGAGAAAGAGTGACTCAGACAAGCAAAAGTAAAAGGAGTTCCTCACCACCAAACCAGCTTTAACCGGAAATGTTAAGAGGACTTCCTTAAGTAGAGAAGTAAAGACCATAATTGGAAGTAAGAAAATTATGAAAGGAAGAATAAAAGCAAACATACAGTGAAGCAATCACTGGTAAAGCTAGTAAGAGTGTTAAAACACAAAAGTATTAAAAGTATACATTTTAAAAATGAGTTAACTTAGTGACTGTAAGTTATATATGAAATGCCAGGTAAGTACAAATGCAAAACATATGATAGATGGACAAAAAGTAGAGAAAGAGAACCAACAAGCAAACTGCTAAAGAAAGTCCTAAATTATACAGGAAGAGCAAGAGGAAAGGAAAAGAGCAAAGAAGAACTACAAACCCAACCAGACAAAAATTAATGAAATAGCAAAAAGCACTATCAATGATTACTTTAAATGTAAGTGGTCCACATGCTCCAATCAAAAGGGATAGGATGATTTAACAGATAAAAAAGACCCACCCTCTGTGCTGTTTATAAGAGACTCACTTCAGACCTAAACAAACCTGCAGATCGAAAGTGAACGGATGAAAAAGAAATTCCATGCAAATAGAAACAAAACAACAACAACAACAAAAATAAAAAGCCCTGGTAGCAATATTTCTGAGACAAAGTGACATTAGAGAGGCTGTAACGTATGCACCCAACGTAAGAGCACCTAAATACATAACTTATTATATTTTTCTAAATACATCAATTATTAACAAATATTAACAGATATAAAAGGGGAAATTGACAGTAATACAATAATAATGAGACTTTAACACCCACTTACATCTGTGGGTAGATTAGACAGAATATCAGTGAGGAAACATTGGCCTTGAAGGATGTATCAGAGCAGGTGGACTGACCAGACATATACAGAACAGTCTATCCAAAATTAGAATACACATGCATTTCAAGTGCACGTGGAATTCTGTGGAATAGATGACATGTGTGGTCACAAATCGAATCTCAGTAAATGTAAGAAAATTGAAGTCACATCAAGCATCTTTTCCAACCGCAATGGAATGAAACTAGAAACCAGTTACAAGGGAAGAAAAATGGGAAAGCCCAACAAAGAAATCCAAAAGGAAAGAAAAAGTACATGGAGACAAATGAAAATGGAAACACAGCCTCCAAAATCTTTGGGACACAACAGACAATTCTAAGAGGGAAGTTTATAGGGATCGAGACCTACTTCTAGAAACAAGAAAAATCTCATATAAACAATCTAACCTTATACCTAAAGGAGCTAGACAAAGAAGAACAAATCAAGTCCAAAGTTAGCAGAAGGAAGAAAATCATAAAGATCAGAGTGGCAATAAATGAAACAAAAACTGAAATAAAGAGAAAAGATCAATAAAACCAAGAGCTGGTTGTTTGAAAAGAAAAACAAAAGTGATAAACCTTTAGCTAGACTCATCAAGAAAAAAGGGATACCTGGCCGGCTCAGTGAGAAAATCACGCAGCCTTTGATATCAGGGTCATGAATTTGAACCCCATGTTCAGTGTAGAGATTACTAAAACAATAAATAAAAACTTGGAGAGCTCAAATCAGAAATAAAAGAGGTAACAACTAACACCACAGAAAGACAAAGGACATTAGGACATCACTACAGAAAGTACATGCCAAAAAATTGAACAACATAGAAGAAATGGATAAGTTCCTAGAAATACACAGTTTTCCAAAACTGAATCAGGAAAAAATAAAAACCTGAACAAACTGATTACTATTAACACAATTGAACTAGAAATCAAAAACTTCCCATCAAAAAGTCTAGCACCAGGTGGCTTCACGGGTGAATTCAACCAAACATTTAAAGAAGAGTTCACACCTATTCTCAAAGTAATTCAAAAAATTGAAGAGGAAGGAGACCTTCCAAATTCATTCTCCAAGGCCAGTGTTACCCTGGTATCAACATAAGACAAGGACACTGCAAAAAGCGAAAATCCCCCTCAACAAGTGATTTGCAAACTGAATGCAATAACACATTAAAAGATCATTCACCAGAATCAAGTGGGTTTTATTCCCTAGAGGAAGGGACGGCTCAGTGTCTGCAAATCAAACAAGACGATCTATGACACCAACAAAATGAAGGGGAAAAAACCATGTGATCATCTCAATGATGTAGGAAAAGTTTTAAAACTTTAACCTGATATTTTTTATGAAAACTTCCAGCAAAGCAGATGTAAACACTTATATGATCGATTTCTATTCTTGCTGCACTGATGCAAATAATCCAGCCAACTTGATTGAAACTAGATTTAATTTGCCAACAGATTACTCTTACTATGGTTCTTGTTGATAGAAATGGGGGGAATTTTTGAGAGAAAAACTGTTTCCATTGTAGCTATAACACAGACTTTTGGGTATTAGGTTCTAGTTCAGGTGGTGGGGAGGTGCCTGGGTGGCTAGGTTGGTTGAGCTTCCAACTTTGGTTCAGGTCATGATCTTGTGGTTCGTGAGTCTGAGCCCTGCGTCGGGCTGTGTGCTGACAGCTCAGAGCCTGGAGCCTGCTTCCGATTCTGTCTCCCTCTCTCTCTTCCCCTCCCCTGCTTGGGCTCTCTCTCTCTCTCTCTCTCTCTTTCTCAAAAATAGACATACACTAAAAAAATTTTTTTTTTTTTTTTAAAGATTCTAGTTCTGGGGCAGAGTCCTGGAATCTTCATCCCAACCAGCCTCCGGTGGATTCTTACATCCACTCTAGTTTGGGAACTGCTTCCTGGAGAACCGTGCAGGGTGGTGGAGAGCAGGCAGGGCACTTGTTTGGGACCCTTGCCAGGACCTCTACCTCCCATTTTCCGTGGCCTCCTGGCCCGGCTTTCTCAAGGCTGAAGCACATTTCCAACATACACAAACCGGGGTCAACAAGGCTTTGAAACCCCATTGGGTGGCGCTTTCTTAAGTGGCAGAGCGTGACACATGTCGCCATCCCGGGAGCGGAGCCGGGCAAGTCCGGGCATCTCGGTGCCCAGCCAGTGGGAGAGAGGGAGGTTGGGCAGTGTGGTAAAGGGCACCGCGCGTGCCAACCCAGATAGGCCATGCTGGCATCTTGATTATTCTGAGCTGAAGGCAATTTAGAAACAGTACATGCAAGGAGAGCCCTGTGCGCACCCCACTTGCAAAGCAGGGTGTGTATGTCCCTGTGTGACGGGGGCATGAATTTGCCCCGGCTCCTGTGGCGGAATGAGGAGCCCTGTGGCCATGATGAGTCTGCATAAACAGGCGTGCTCTCCACCGTCACCTTCCCCCATGTAGTCCTCGGTCACTGTCGCATAATGTATCACCCCTAACAACCCAAGCCCCTCTCCTCTGGTCACTTTTCTGCTCTTTATCACCTCCTCCAACCTAACTGGTTCTCCCTTCTTTTCTCTGAAGCCCCTGTCTTGTCTCCGAAGTATGTCAAGGTATTAGCATTGGTAACGTTTGTATGTCAGTCTGTCTTCCATCGGTTTAATTCACGGTCCCAGGGACCAAACCTGGGGACAGAGAAAACTTTCCCCTGTCTCCTGTGGAAAGAGCTCATGGGTGAGACGGCCCTCTGGCTTTGGAAGGAGAAAACATTACATCCCACCTAGAAAAGTATGTCTCAATGTGATGAAAGGAACCTCTTCTGTTTCCATTTAAATTTTTCTGTAATCTCCCTTATTTTATTTATTTTTTAAAGTTTATTTATTATGAGTGAGAGAGAGAGAGAGAGAGAGAGGCAGAGAGAATTCCAAGCAGGATCCGTGCAGACAACGCAGAGCCTGATGTGGGGCTCCAACCATGAACCACGAGCCGGAATCAAGAGTTGGGTCCTTAACCGACTGAGTCACCCAGTTACCTCAACCTCCTTTATTACAAAATGCAGATTCGAGGCAGCTGGTTAAGAACCATCTACTTCAAGGTTAAAAAAATTAATAGATGCCCTCGAGATTTGTAAGTTCATTTAAATGTTAAAATGGTCTGGGGCGCCTGGGTGGCTCCGTCAGTTAAGTGTCAGACTTAGCTAGGGTCATGATCTCGTGGTTCATGGGCTTGAGCACAGCATCGGGCTCCATGCTGTCAGTGCAGAGCCCACCTTGGATGCTCTGTCCCCCTCTCTCTGGCCCTTGTCGATGCGTGTGTGCTCATCTCTCTCGCCCTTATAATTAAATAAACATTAAAAAATCTTAAAATGGTTGGCTTCAGGGTGCCCGGGGGGCTCAGTCAGTGAAGTGTCTGACTTCAGCTCAGGTCATGATCTTGCAGTTTCTGAGTTCGAGCCCCGTGTCAGGCTCCGTGCTGACACCTCTCTGCCAGTCCCTGCTCGTGTGCTCTCTGTCTCTCAAAAATAAATAAACATTTTAAACAACGGTTAGCTTCTTTGCAGATATGATAGCATCCCGAGATTCTAGTGTTGGAAAACTTAAGAGTCTGGTACTTACCTTTTCTAGAGATAAAAGCATCTAAAATGAAAACTTAAGACAAACTTAGCGCCTAGTAGTTTATTCTTCAGGTTCTGCATTCCCCATAATGTTCTTGGTTATTTTTTAAAAAAGGATATTTGTCACAGAAGTTTAGTTAATGTCTCACCCCTGAGTATGTTTGTCACTTAGGTAAATGTAACCTCTGTAAATGTCTGTGTGATCTGGGACTTCGTTTTTATTTTGAAATGAGAGAGCTTTTTGGTTAGTAAGATCATGAAAAACTAAAAACTGGTTCTGTAAAGAAATGAGGTTACTTTTTTTTTAAACAACAAAAATGCCTTGCTGACTCACTGTGAAATCAAAATTTCCCCAATTGGTGAAGAGTCTACTTCAAGCCATTTGTTAAGTAATATTTCTTTGCAAATCTTTTTAGATATAGCATTATCACTTTCTCTTAGTTTTTTGTTTTGTTTTAAAATAACATGTGGGGTGGGAGTGGCGGGGGAGGGGGGTGCCTGGGTGTCTCAATGGGTTGGTTGAGTGTCTGAATTCAGCTCAGGTCATGATCTTGCTGTTCAGGCCCTGAGTTGGGCTGTGTGCTGACAGCTCAGAGCCTGGAGCCTGCTTTGGATTCTGTGTCTCCCTCTCTCTCTGCCCCTCCCCTGCTCATGCTCTGTTTCTCTCTCAAAAATAAACAAACATTAAGAAAATGTAAGGGGCGCCTGGGTGGCTGAGTTGGTTAAGAATCCAGCTCAAAGCTCAGGTCATGATCTTGTGGTCCGTGAGTTCCAGCCCTGCACTGGGCTCTGTGCTGACAGCTCACAGCTCACAGCCTGCAGCCTGCTTCGGATTCTGCATCCCCTTCTCTCTCTGCCCCCTCCCCATCTCGCACTTTCTCTCTCTCAAAAGTAAATAAACATGAAAAAATTTCTTTGTAATTAAAAAAATGAAATAACATGTGTGTGTGAGTGAGAGAGAGAGGAGGGAGAGGAGACATTCTTTCCTTTTCTGTTTTTAGTGACTCATGGTCATGGTCACGGTGCTCAGTACCCTAACTGGGAGGCCTTGACATTGTGATTCCTGCACCCTCTGACTTAACAACTGGACTGATTTTGGTTAAGAATAAAAGTGTTAACAGGTTTGACTACACAAGGAAGTTTTAAAAATCCTGGTGAGATGACTCTGAGCAGATTACTGTCCTCCTTGGAGAGGGTGGCACTGTAAGGTTCACATCGTCCCCTCGACCCTCTGGGGTGTGGGTGTGGGAGGGGTCACTTCTACAGACTGTCTGTGTGCCTGTCCTTCCTGTCTCCATCTCATCTGCAAGCACTTTTCTTTTTCTGTCTGATCCAAGAGAAAGAAGCACATATTGGTAACAAGTCTTTAGACAGTGTAATTTACCTGTTTGCCTGGCAGAATAAATTAAGAGAACATTTGCCTGAAACAAAAACTAGATAAACACAGAAACAAGTGAAGGGAAAACCATGGAAGGAAAGAAGATGTGGCCCAGGGGTGAGATGATGTCAACTGCATGCAGTAGGTGCCAAGTAATTGTGAAAGGTGGGCCTCAAACACGGCTCTGAGGTTCTCAGTAGAACACACGAGAGCAAATCATCTGTAAGACTCACTGTGTCCGTGAACTGGACGCGCCACAGAGGTTTCCCTGGATAACAGCACAGCAGGGAGATGTGCCTTGAGGCGCCTCGGAGAGGACACTGAGCGGAGGATTCGGGGCTCCTTCCTCACCAGCGGCCCATCTACAGCCTTGGGGGTGTCAGGGCACCTAACCTCGGTCCTCATTTCTTCTCCATTCTCTGTAATCTCTGCGTTTCCACCTGGGAACCTGCAAGGTGGGACGTGGCCGGAGGATAGGGTTGACTTACTTGGAGGGTTACTCTGATTCGGAGTTGTTGTATTTGTTGCCACTGTTTACGGGGCCATGAATTTCCAGCAGGGCACATTGGAAGCACTTGGGTGACTTTCCCCCAGCACGTAACTGCCTGGGTACCCCCCCGCAAGATCGACTGAATGTGGCCTCCGGGATCAGCCCCAGGAATTCATAAAGTGAGGGGCACCTGGGTGGCTCAGTCGACTGAGTGTCCGACTTTGGCTCTGGTCATGATCTCATGGTTTGTGAGTTCAAGCCCCATAGGGGGCTCACTGCTCTCAGGCCCGGTCCATTTGGGGTCCTCTGTCTCCCTCCGTCCCTTCCTCCAGCCCTCCCTGACTCTGTCTCTCTCTCTCCCCCTCCCCCACTTATGCACTCCCCTAAATAAACAAATCATAAAGTAATTAGTGTTCCAGCTAATTCTGCGCAGCCAAGTACAGACCCGCTGACGGCTGGACACAGAGGATCATAAACCCAAGTGATGTCAGCGTCACTCGAGAGGCTTTTATTTTTATTTTCTTTTTTTTACTTTTTTAAATGTTTGTTTATTTTTGAGAGAGAGAGAGAGAGAGAGAGAGAGAGCAGGGGAGGGGCAGAGAGAGAAAGAGACACAGAATCTGAAGCAGGCTCCAGGCTCTGAGCTGTCAGCACAAAGCCCGACAGGGGGCTCGAACCCACGAACCCTGAGATTATGACCTGAGCCGAAGTTGGAGACTCAACCACTGAGCCCCCCAGGTGCCCCCCGGAGGGGCTTTTAAGCATTCAGAATTCCCAGCTATGCTTTTCCTCCTAATCTCCCCACAGCGTCCTGTTCAGAAGGCCAGGAAATGCTCTATTTTTAGCAAGAACCCCAGATAATTCAGATGCAGCTTATCTGCAGAATCGCACTAGTTCACAAGCTTGAAAGGGGGAAAGAGCCAGGCTCTCCTCTGCACCAACAACAGCGGGCTGTGTGACCTTGGGCCTAGCGCTTAAGCACTCTGGTCTTGCTTCCTCATTGAGAAAATGGTTATGGAAATCATCAGCTATTCCTACATCTCAGGTCGTTGTAAAGATTTCCAGCCGACCCCCAACTAGACAGGGAGCCCCACCAAGGCAGAGACTCGGGTCTGTAAAGTTTTGTATCCCCAGCACCTAGATCAGTGCTTGGCACATAGTAGGTACTCAGCTACCCTGAAAATGAGCTCATATTTGGGAAAGCAGATTGGAAAGAATTAAATAGGGCGCCTGGGTGACTTAGTCGGGTGAGCGTCTGACTCTTGATTTCTGCTCAGGACACGATCTCATGATTCGTGGAACTGAGTCCCACATGGGCTCTGTGCTGTTGGTGCAGAGCCTTTTTGGGATTCATTCTCTCTCTCCCTCTCTCTCTCTCCCTCTCTCTCTCTCTCTCTCTCCCTCTCTCTCTCCCTCTCTCTCTCCCTCTCTCTCTCCCTCTCTCTCCCTCCCTCCCTCCCCCTTTTTCTCTCTCCCCCTTTCTTTCTCTCTCTCTCCCTCTTCCCGGCTCATGCTCTCTCTTAAATAAATAAACTTTAAAAACCAAAAGGATTAAATAGTCTGTGGCTACCAGGTATGCATTTTTACTTGGGGTGTGTGTGTGTGTGTGTGTGTGTGTACGCATGTGTACACATGTGCACACGCATGTGCAGAGGGCTGGATTGAAATCCACAAGCGCCCCACGAGCACCAGGCTCTGTGGGTTCACTTCAAGCTGTGTGTGAGCCGGGGGAACGGTGCTCTCTGGCCTAGTTCCCTCTTATCTCCTGTGAAAACGTGGGTGGATTTATGGGAGACGGGCACGCTGCAGGAACTGAGCGTGCCAGCGCTGTGCCGCCCCCGATGATTGATGTTTATAACCCTGTGGTTCTGGAGCGAAAGTGTTGCGACGGCACGCGTTTTATTGGGCGAGTGTAGACAGAACTCGTATTGAAGGGTGGGCATCTCTTGGTGACCTGAGATGGCGCCTACAAATTCCCCCTTGTGAACAGTGACCCCAGCCATGACCTTGTTTATGTGAGATGCCCCATCAGGGCACACAAAACCCCACCACGGCCAGCGTGCGAGCAGTGGGCAGAGCCAGGGATGGAGCCTGAAGCCCACGCCCAGGTCTGGGCCCTGGGCCCAGCTCGGGGCTTGCCTGCCTCTGGCGAGCACGCTCTCCTCCCTGGGACCGAGTTCCTCATCTGCGAGCCGGAAGGGGCCGGAGGATTATCCTGAGGGTCCCTTCTGTCCGCCGGCTCTGGGCAAGACTGCAGCTCAGTCTTCTCCATCTATTTTCTCTGCCAGCTCAGAATAGCCGCATCTCATCATCGTCAGCTGCACGGTCCCTCTTCGCTCTCTGTGCTCAAAGGGACACTCGTGCTTAAAGTGACACTCACAAGGGTGGTGTTCAAGTAGCCTTATCCGTATTATCCATCACAAATAAACTTTATAGGCCTTATGTAGCAACCCCTGCTGAGCCAGAATTCTGGCTACAATCAACCTTCAAACAATGAGGGGCATTTTGGAGGGTGGAGCCCGGGAGAGGTCACTCAGTTCAGTGATGAAAAGTTCAGGCTCTGAGCGCTAAAAAAAATAACTACAGTTCCCTAAATCTACATGGAAAACCAGAAATATTTAATAGCAACCCATCTGTGACTCATTCAGAAAACCACTGAGGTGTTTTTTCCTTCTGCTCGGTTTGGTCTGTGTAGGATTTCCTACGGCCGCTGTAAAGAGTGATCACGATACAGGGGCTTAAAATAACCCGAGTGAACAGCAATTCTTCTTTCACAGTTCTGGAGGTCAGAGTCCAGAACGGCGTGGCTGGGCTGTGTCCTTCTGGAGGCTCTAACAGAGAATGCATTTCCCTGCCTGTCCCAGGGCCCGAGGAGGTCTGCCCTCCTTGGTGCGCGGCCCCACATCTCTCTGACGTCTGTTTCCATCACCCTGCTCCTCCTTCCCACGTTCCCGTACAAGGTTCCCTGTGTTTACATCGAGCTCCCGCAGATAATCCAGTACAATGTCCCTTCTCAGGGTCCTTAATCACAGCCGCAAAGCCTCAGTTAGCAGGTCAGGTCATCTATTCCTGGCCTCCAGGAATTGGGGTGTGGACATCTTTGCGGGCTGTTTATTATTCTGTCTCCACACAGATGTGTCTTCAAATCCCACCGCAGCCACTTAGACAGTCTGTGTGACCGTTGGGATGACATCCTTTCTTTGAGCCTCAGTATCCTCGTCAGTAAAAGTGGGTTCATAACAAATCCGCATTATGGGTTTTTTGTTTGATTTTGATTCGTTGGCTTTTTGAGGATTCAAGACGGCCATGCTCGCTAAGCACATGGTTAGCCGGCCTGGTACATGTTATTCAAGAAAAATTGGGGGTTTTCGTTTAAAAACTGCATCTGGAGGCCTGCCCACAGTCCTCAACGGGTTGGCGTTACCGTGTAATCAGCAATGGCATCCGGGACAATGACTCAGATATTGCAAAATCCCGGTCTTTAAGAAACTTTAATTGTTCAGTAACGGTATTCCCCTAACTAAGGTAGCCAATTGGAGAGGGATTTTTTAATGATAAGAATCAGGGGGAAAGAAATCTGTATTTCCTAGATGTAACAGTCAATTGAACAGAAGATCCTGTTTGTCAGAGTTCCCTCCCACTGTCCCCTGGGTGTTCTCGGCATGATCATGATCTCTCGGTTTGTGAGTTCGAGCCCCGCGTAGGGCTCTGTGCTGACAGCTCAGAGCTTGGAGCCTGCTTCGGCTTCTGTGTCTCCCTCCCTCTCTGTCCCTCCCCTGCTCATGCACTGTCTCTCTCTCTCAAAAATAAATATTAGAAAAAAAATTGTTAGAGAGAGATGTGGAGGGGAGTCATTAACCCACTTAATTGGGATTTAGTTTTTTGAGAGGAAAAGAAAGAGGAGAAACAACTTGAACAAATTATTCTTTTCTTTCTGGCTTTCTTCCCTGCTTCCCAAAACTTTAAGAAACTTCTTCATATGGGTCACAGACTAGGAGCTTTACAAGTTTAAAAATAAACAATGATTAGGGCGCCTGGGTGGCTGAGTCGGCTAAGTGTCCAGCTTCGGCTCAGGTCATGGTCTCACGCTCCGTGGGTTCAAGCCCTGTAATGGGTTCTGTGCTGACAGCTCAGAGCCTGGAGCCTGTTTCAGATTCTGTATCTCCCTCTCTCTCTCTGTTCCTCCCCCGCTCGTGCTCTGTCTCTCCCTGTCTCAAAAATAAATACCCTCCTTCAAAAAATTAAAAAAAAATAAAACAATGATTTTTTAAAAAATGACATCAGAGAACACTTAAAGATTGCCTGATGAAAACAGGAGCGAGTAAAACACCATGGTTCAGGTTTTCGGCTCAGCAAATTCAGGGTTTAAGTTTCGGAGGCCCAGTGCTGCTCCTGGGAGAGGAGCAACCGAGTGGGCTGAAACGTGTCCCCGCTCCTGTTAGCAGGGACCCGCTCTGCTGCCAGCGAGGCCGGGAACGCGCCCGTCGGGGTAGACCAGAAGGCCGACATGCTCCAACCAGCCATAGTTTATGGCAGACCAGTTGGAAAGGATGTGACGTTTGTTGATTTTTATCTCTGTAGCCAGGATGGTGTCTCTGGAAGGAAGAAGTGGGGTCCACATAACCAGACAGCACAAGTGTCAGCTGGAGTCTATTTATGGTTTCCTGGGAGGGCTGACGGAGCTGAAACAGTCTGCCCGTGTGGACACACAATGAGGGTGAGAAACACACGCCTGGGTTGCTTCTAGAAGAGCTCGGTTTCGTCTGACCCACGTGGCTCCTAGTCCGGTCTTGGCGAGGTGGACTGTAGAGGTTTCTCGGTAGCTGTTGTAAAAATTAAACTGAATCTCCCCTCCTGGGAGTCTGTGTCTGAGCTTGGGCGGAAAGAGCTAGAATACCACAGGAAGGAAGTCTCAGGATTTTAGGATGCCAGTGTTTTCAGGGCCAGTGTGTCTAATTTTAAGAAGAAAGCATTTTCCTTAACATCAGAACCAACTGGTAGATTTGGCTGAGTGGAAACTCTTGGAAATGTGGTCATAGTTGACAGATTACCTTTCCCATTACGAGTCTCTGCTGCTGACAGCGGCCACAGAGGGGGAGTGCCAGTGTGCTCCATGGCCGTGGACTGTCTTCCAGGCCCGCGCTCGCTCTCTCTCTCTCTCTCTCTTCCCTTCCTCCCTCCCCACAGAGCAGGCTGGAAGAGTAAATACAGCTGCGTGGCCCCAGGCTCGGACCAAAACCTAGGAGGGAGGGACGTACGGTCTCACACTCAGGTGTGTGCTGTGTGTACTGTACCGTGTGACCAGGTAGGGGTGAGGGTGAGAGGGAACCCCCCAGCTCGGCACCAGCAAAACTTGAGGAAGTGTTCTCCTACTTACTCCTGGTTCAGTGCAAAACAGAGCAGTGGCTGGAGTCAGGGTAGGGGAGAGGGGGGCGGGACGGAGGGAGGGAAGCGTTTGACAAGGCTCACCTTCCACCTGACAGAGAGAGGAGGCTGGCTCGCCACACCTGATCCACTCCAGCACTTTCCACTTTCCCCTAGCTTGGGAGATAAGAGCCCCAAGTATAACCTGATTCTCACCTGGGGAAATACTCTGATCTTAGCAGGTACGTCCTTGAGGCTTAACGGTGAGGGTTCAGAGTTCCCAAGTGACAGTCTGTGGGTGCGATCCAGTTCGCAGACCTGTTTTGTCTGGCGCACGGTTGGTCTTCTCTTTTAAAATTAGTTTCCAAAATTAACAGAGCAGAAGATTTCACATAAGTATACGAATTGCTGCCATTTCTTGAAAAATGAGACGATCTGGCTACGCCGAGCCCCGAATTCCACACCACAGAGGGTGCTGTGACTGGTTTAGGTGGGGCTCGGGGTTGCATGGTCCCTGCCACTCCCCACAGCTTGCTCTGATCTGTCTGAGTTTACCTTCTCTGCCATATCAGGAAATAGCGTGCCAGTGCCGTCGCCCCAAATAAGCTACAGCCGCCTTGCTGACGCGCTGGCATGTTTGAATAACCCACTGCTATTTCTGCATCTGTACTTGGGTTTTAAGCCCCAAATCTCTCACTATGGGCTCCCAGGCTTGCAGGGGTCCTTTAAAGAGCAGCCTTCCCTCCAGCTGGGATATTTGGGTGCTGCGTTAGGGTAACAGAAATTAGAACCATGGAAGGATCTGGAAGGATATGGTTTTAAAAACCTGAGGCTATGAATGAAGCTCTTTCCTTTGCTTTCTGTTCAGA
The DNA here is from genome assembly GCA_004023845.1 of Helogale parvula. Classification (NCBI taxonomy): domain Eukaryota; kingdom Metazoa; phylum Chordata; class Mammalia; order Carnivora; family Herpestidae; genus Helogale; species Helogale parvula. Next base: position 8,200 of record PJEM01010149.1, on the reverse strand, counting down.
ATCACCATCTGTGACGCAGATCTGTTTATTGATTTTCTTTAAGAACAAAAACAAAAACAGAGGGGCACCTGGGTGGCTTAGTCGGTTAAGCATCCGGCTTTGGCTCAGGTCATGATCTCACGGTTCGTGGGTTCGAGCCCTGCGTCGGGCTCTGTGCCACCGGCTCAGAGCCTGGAGCCTGTTCAGCTTCTGTGTCTCCCTCTCTGTCTGCCCCTCCTTCACTTACTCTGTCTCTTTGTCTCTCAAAAATGAATAAAAATAAAAAAAAGACGTAAATAAAAATAACAAAATAGAAATTTAAGAAAAGCAAGAGCAGAAATCCTACTTGAGTTGTTGGAAGAGGCTACTGAAGCCTTGTGATGGCATTTTACCGCAGCAGTGGGGCGGGGGCAACCCCTTCAGGTCACTCGGAACCCGGGCAGGCATCCATCTGCCTGTGGAGCGAACTCTTTTTAGATTCTACTTACTATAGTCAGCTGTGAATAATTTATAGCGAATAAAATTTTAAAGTACTCTTACGGAGGTGACATCCACATCACAGAAAACTAACCATTTTTGAAGTGAACAGCCTAGCGGCACTGAGTCCGTTCACAATATCCTGCAAGCCACTGGCTCGGTCTCACTCTGAAAGCTCTTCATCGGCCCAAAAGGAAACCCCACACCCACGAAGCAGCTGAGCTCATGCTCTCCTGCTCCCTGTCCGAGGTAGTCACCCATCTTCATCCTGCCGGAATGGATATTCTCACTCTGGGTATTTTATGTGAATCAGACAACGCGTGACCTTTGGGGACGAACTCCTCTCTCTCAGCAGAGCGCGTTTGAGGCTGAGCTGCCCGGTGCCTGTGTCAGCACCTCGTTCCTTTCAATGGCCAACTATTGTGACTACGTTTCCATTACTTGAAAAAACAGAGCACGTATTCTGGATACTTCTGGCGTTTTGCTCACTGATTGCTTGTGTATCAAGGGTGACCAAGAGTTGAGGGAGGAGAGCTGGGTTTCTCAGCAGAGAGGGTAAGAACGAACAGGACAGAACATGCAGAGGCATGAACGTGTCTTTCAAGGGGTGGAGAAAGCAGAGCAGTAGCGAGGGCTCAGCAAACGGAGAAGTTGTTTCCCTCAGGCTTGTGTCACAAACAGCGTTTCTCAACTTTAGTTGAGGTTGCTACAAAAGAGTTTTGGACGAAAAGGCTCTCATTTCCTTTCAGGCACTTGCAGAGGAGTGACTGGAGGATTTGGAAATCGAGTCAGAACTCAGATGTTATCTCCCAGCTCCCTGAAGGCCCCAATCACAGAGTAAGGCGGCTGCTGGCCCTTCTTGGGCTCTTACTGGGTCTCCTGGTCAAGGGTCTCAATAAACAGCCCTGTTTGCCCTACATCTCAGATGGGGAAACGGAGGCACAGCAAGTTTAACTGATTCACTGGAGGCCACACGGCAGATAGGAGGGCAGCCACGACCAAAGTGACCTGATGGCCGTAGGTGGGAAGGACACAGGAAGATGACTTGTCCTCAGGTCCCCGTGCAATTCTTATGTTACCTGGTCCTAGACCACACTGTGAGAGAGATCTGTCATCATCACCCAAGATTCTTTGTTGTCCCTTTTCACCTTTGGGCACTTTGGAAGAACAGGACTTACAGAGGCTATTTTTGGCCAGGAAGTGCCTGACCAAGGTCACGGGCTTACACACCAAGTGAAACGGGTCCAGGACAGAACCTGCAAATAGTCTCAGGGGGATGGCAAGGGGAAGGTAGCCGCTTGGAAAGGGGCTCTGGGATGGGAGGGGGGGGGTCTGGGTGCGCCCTCCTAGCGGGCCGGGCCGCAGCCTGCGCCCTCATTAATGTTTCAGTAGATGAAACAACGGCGTCAGCTCCCCCTCCAGACTGCTGAGTCACGCTCTCTGTCCCAGCTCCCCTGTCCCTGCAGCCGAGCGAGAAATGCAGACAGAGCCCTGGGTGTGTGCTCCTCAGATAAATCCCTGGACGCTTTAAGATGCTTGGATTCTTTTGCTCCAACACAAGGAAGGTGCTATGAAGGAGGGAGAAGAAAATTCAAAATCCAAAGCCATTTAGAAGCACACACCTCAGGTTAAATGTAAAGAATGATACATTTGGTGAAAAGGTCTCGAGAATTTTTTTGGGGGGGGTAACAACTCATTAATTTCTGGATCTTTAACCTAAACTTTTTTGTCTAGAAATGTATTTGAGGAGCAGAGGCCAGCGGAGAGGTTTTGGCGTTGAGGTCCTGTTGGATCACGTCCATGCTGAATCACTTTATTAATGACCTCTGGAAGGGTTACAACGTGGCAGAGTTCAAGTGTCTTATGAAGCCCAGGGCTGGGGGCCTGACCTCACTGTCTGAAGCTCTTACAGGGAATCCCAAGCCCACCACAGGGGAGGTGGCAGCGAGAGAAATGAGTAAAAAAGGAAAATAGTTCTCCTAGGAAACCGCCGTCTTTGCTTTGGTGTATTTTCTTCCACACACCTAATATCCATCCAATGTGTTTTCTCTTCAATATTGTAGCTTTACTTCTTTTCTCTTGGTATTTAAAACATGAACAATTCTCCTACATTGTTGAACAGACTTTGGCGATGCTGCTGTTCTGCACTCTGGATAGGCTATAATTTATTTGAATTTTCCTTTATTTTTATATGCTGAAGTAGCTTCCACATATCTGAGTTGTTTAAATGTTTATTTTGACAGAGAGATGGAGAGACAAAGAGACAGCAGGGGAGGGGCAGAAGAGGAAGAGAGAATGAAAATCCCAAGCAGCCTCCATGCTGTCACTGCAGAGCCTGACACAGGGCTTGAACTCACTCACTGTGAGATCATGACCTGAGCCAAAACCAAGAGTCAGGACACTTAGTGGACTGAGCCAGCCAGGCGCTGCCATCACATACTTGGTATTTATAGATGAGGATTCTTCTGCAGTTTTTTAAAATCACATCTTCACTAGATTCTTCCAGCTTGAAAGTAACTATGTTAAAAGTTGTGAGTTTTTTTTAAGGCTCCTGGTACATCTTGCCACGTTGCTTTCTAGAAGGGCATTCCAGTATGTATCCCCCCTGCATCAAATAAAGGGGCTTATCAATTAATCTTTTGTGAACAGTACAGACTATAATTAAAACAAAAACAAGAAAAACCTTTTTCAACGTGTTGAGTTAAAAATGGTCCAGGGGCACCTGGGTGGTTAAGCGTCTGACTTCAGCTCAGTCTGACTTCAGCTCAGGTCATGATCTCATGGTTCGTGAGTTTGAGCCCTGCGTGGGGCTCTGTGCTGACAGCTCAGAGCCTGGAGCCTGCTTCAGATTCTGTGTCTCCCTTTCTCTGCTCCTCCCCTGCTCACCTTCTCTCTTTCTCTCTCTCTCAAAAACGAATAAACATTAGAAAAGTTTTTTCAATGGTCCCCACTTTCATATGTGTTCCTTTGACACAAAGGATGAATGCTTTCCATATTTTTCTGTTGAGGCACTGGGATATTTTAAATTGATCTTAACATGTAATTACATTAAATATATGTATTAAATTTTGATGTTATAAATATGTAATTTAGTTTCATATTTATATTTTATCTATCAAGACAGAATGAGAGTAAAAGCGTATTAATCCCCTGTTTTTAGAGTGTGTTGAAAATAATGTTTCAGGTTTGTCATTTGACTTTCCATGTTTTTGGTGATTGTTCAGTTTTGTGTAGTCTAATGGGGTTTTTCCCTCTATGATTTCTTTTACTATTTTTTAACATTTATTTGTTTATTTAGAGCATACACAAGCAGGGTTGAGGCAGGGAGAGAGGGAGAGAATCCCAAGCAGGTTCTGCACTGTCAGCGCCCAGCCTGATGCAGGGCTTGATCCCGCGAACCATGAGATCATGACCCCAAATCCAGAGTTGGAAGCTTAACCAACTGAGCCACCCAAGCGTCCCTCTTTTACCTTTTTTTTTTTCTTGGTTAATGAGTCCTTGTCTGCTTTGAGTCTTACTTACGTTTACCATATTTCTTATCAGTTAAAAAGTTTATGTTTAGTTCTGAATTCTACTTTTTCTGTTTTTGGTGTGTAATATGGTGTGAGGTTCCAATATGATTTTTTTCCCCCAAGGGGGCCGGCTTCCTCAGCCCATTTGCCTTTTGCCGCTGCTCTGGAGTCTCCCTGTCTTGGCCCGGGGCCTCCCTCGGTTTTAACCGTGACTGTAACAGGAGGTAACGGGCCCCCACGTGCCCACCGCGGCTGGAGGACTCCCGCCGTGGCCCTGGGAGCCCCTCTTTGGAATAAGGGGGCCCTGGGAGCCCCTCTTTGGAATAAGGGGTCCCTCTTTGGAGTAACCTCAGGGCAAGGCGGGGACTGGTTTTAACCCAAATCCGGACAGCCTGCCTGCCCTTCCACGCAGCTTAGCCAGGTTCCTGCGAAATCCCGGAGAGAGGGCAGAACAGAGGGGACTTGGGACATCACTGTGCCTGTCGGCTGGTCTGGCCCTCACTCTGCCGATTGTCTGCCAAGTGGGGTGAAGGCCACCAACCCCAGGCATCAGTAGGTCACCGGAAGGAGCCCTGAGGCCTCTCACGTCCTGTTTCACCCGCAACAGTCTCACCCGGGGGAGCTGGGCCGTGCGCTTGCCTCCCCGCGGGGCCGCCACCCCCACAGACACAGCTCCATGTCAGCCACTCACACCCCCCAAGGCCGGCCGCTAGCAAAGTCCTCGCCGGCCTCTATGACCTGGGCACCGTGTGCGGGGCCCCGAGACTCCTAGTACAGCATGTGGGTTAGCGGGACCCGAGGCCCTGGCCACGCTGGCCTGCTCTTCCCACCTCCCTGCGGTCGCCTGCCCTGCTCAGTGCTTCTGAACGCCCTGGCCCTTTCCCTCTGCCCAGAACATTCTCTCCTCAGGCTTTTATGGCCCCTCCCTTGCTTCACTCCTGCTACCGTGCATGTCATCTCCTCAGATGGTCCTTGATCGCTCCCCTTAAAACACAGCCTAGGTCCCTCTCAGTTACCTGCTTTCTTTTTCTTGTTTTAAAATTCTTTTTAATGTTTATTTTTGAGAGAGAGTGAGAGAGCATGAGCAAGGGAGGGGCAGAGAGAGAGGGAGACACAGAAGCCCAAGCAGGCTCCAGGCTCTGAGCTGTCAGCACAGAGCTCGATGTGGGGCTCGAACTGATGAACCTCGAGATCATGACCTGAGCCGAAGTCAGACCCTTAACCCTTAACCGGCAGGTGCCCCTGCTTTTATTTATTTAATTTTTTTACAGCACCTTATGTGGCATTTTATTCACCCATGAACACACTCTCTTGTTTATTGTCTCCCACCTTGAATGTGAGCTCTGCAAAGACAGAAGCACTGATTTCTTCTCTGTTTCCTAACCTTGGTCAGTATCTGACCCACTAGACCTCCAACAACTGGTAGCTTAGAAATAGTCAAATGTGAACACTGTAGTTTATACACGTAGAGGGAGGAGCCGCCATCCAGGGACCCAACTATAGTAATGTCCACCATCCAGGCTCCACGATGATCACAATAGGAAAGTGGCTTTTGATCCAATCTGCACAGGATTGTATAAGAAGGAACACTCTAGGGGCACCTGGATGGCTCAGTCCGTTAAGCATCTGACTTCAGCTCAAGTTATGAAATCACAGTTCCTGGGTTTGAGCCCTGCTTCCAGCTCTCTGCTATTGGCATGGAGCCTGCTTTGGATTTTCTGTCCCCCTCTCTTTCTGCCCCTCCCTGCTGGTACTGTCTCTCTCTGTCAAAAGTAAATAAACATTAAAAAAAAAAAAAGGAACATTCTGGAAACTATTGCTTAATGAGACTTATGTGTGAGGATCTATCATATGTGTTAGCAGATCAATCCTTACTAGAGCTCATTAAGGCAGACATTATCTCCATTATCACAGGTGAGGATCCTGAGAACTTGCATAATGCTGTATCTATCAAAGGGGCACAGTTCAGGATCAACACCAGGCTCTTTTCTGCTCTGGTACATTGCTTCCCACAGAATATCATCAGAGGTGCTGAATATCCGTTAGCCTTCAGAAAAAGAGGCCTCAGACGATTTAACCACTAACACAGCTCCCGAGGGGGACGACTTGTCCCTAGATTTTCTGATACCCGCCCAGCCCAGAGAGTGACAGCATAAAATAAGTAAAGCTTAAAAGACCGTGGGACCTATGTGCCCTTCCCCTAAGAATGAGTGAGCTCCACATCTTATTTACGCTACAGTAGACAGAGTTTCTGAAGTCTTATCTTCCTAAGATAGTAGAGGTGCCAGAGTTTTTGGAAGGAGAATAGCAAGAAAGCTGGTTCTTAAAGAGACAATATATATTCATTTGCCCAATCGATAAATACGTTTTGAGTGAAGACCATGGGCTAGGCATAGAGATAAGCCCCTGGGAACAGAGTGACGAATAAATGAGAGAGAGACATGTCTTTGGTCTTATGGACCTCATAAGCTAAAAAGGATCTTAGTGAAAATTCTGCTGCCATAAAATTTTATGACTCAGCCGAGAAATATTTATTGACTACTTATTGCATGTCCTGCTTTGTGTTAACAGGCATTAAAATGGTGAGCAAAGCCAGACCTGATTCCTGCCTTCATGGAGCTCAGTCTCACGAGGAAGATCTTAAAATAATTTACATGCACATTCGGTATTAGGAGATCCTTCAAATAGGGGAAACTGGCTTCATGAGATTAGGAGATTTTTGCTTGAGGAAGTACCCTTTGAACTGAGATGTGGAGGACAAATAAAAGGTGACTAGGCCAGGAGGCGCGGAAAGAACCTCCAGGCTGCTCTCCTGTTGCACAAAGAAAGATGGTGAGCAGGAAAGACAGTGAAAGAGGGCTGGGTGGCCAGAGAGCTGGGAACAGCCCGGTTCCTGGCGGGCCTGAGCCCTGGCCGGGAGCAGATCCGGGGTGTTGTACCTTCCCGGGGGGGGGGGGGCCTCTAGGCCCACAGCCCTACAAGTGAGGCCCCTCCACGCCTCAGACCCGGCTTTGGGGCAGAGAGGCTCAGCGCATCAGCTGGTAGAAACCTAGATGGTCCAGAGCATCTACACAAAAACCAGGGCTCCGCCTCTTGGTGACATGGCGGGAGGAAGAGCTGACCACAACCTTCCTTTCCAGAGTGCCCCCGATATCCAGCAGTGGAGCAGAATCCTGCTTTGGGGTCCCACTGAACTGGGTTTAAGTTCTTCATCTGTTGCCGGTAAGTTTCCGGTAGGAGCAGAGCATAAGCATCCTTCTCAGGGCGCTTATGAGAACCAAATGAGATAGAGCATGGAAGCGCCCAGCACCGTGCGTGCCTCACGGCAGACATGCAGCAAATAAGAGCTCTTATTTTTCTTCATCTGTTAAATGGAGCCCGTGCCAGTGCTGGCTGCCCCGCACGGTCCTGGAGACGCGTGTTTGGACCGCGTAGGTGGAAATGTCAGGCTGGACCCCGGTGCGCAGCCCCATTTCTAATTTTTTGGGGGGGCCCCATTTCTAATTTTAAGAGCCAGGAGCTGACTTTTCCCAGAGCCCGGCCTCAGAACCTGCCCGGTGCACCACGTGCGGTCTTTGAAAAGCGACCTCTCACTTTTGTCACGTTTCCAGGTTCGTGGGCATCTCTCCATTTGGGAATCTCCGTCCCACAGCGAGCGAGGCCCTGCGGAGCGGGCGTGGCCGGCACGCCCACCGGGGCCGCCCCTACGGGCCGCGCGAGCGGCTTGAGGCTGGGTCGCGGCCGGCCAATCAGAAGAAGTTTGGCCCTCTGCAGTTTCCGTCCGCTCACTAGGAGGCGCTGCGGCGGCCGCGGCAGCTCCCGGGGCTGCGCGGGCCGGAGCGGTCGGGCCGGGGGCCGGAGGCTCGTGGCCATGGAGTGGGGCTCGGAGTCGGCGGCCGTGCGGCGGCACCGTGGCGGCGGGGAGCGCCGGGACGGCCCGGCGGCCGCGCCCCAGCCCGCGAGGGAGGCCCAGGCGGCGGAGCCGCTGCCGGATCCGGGCGGCCGCGCGAGGATGCGGAAGCGGAGCGCGGGGGGCGACGCGGGCCGGGGCGCGGGGAGCGGACTGTCCGAGGCGCGCGCCGCGCTGGGGCTGGCGCTCTACCTGCTCGCGCTGCGGGCGCTCGTGCAGCTCTCGCTGCAGCAGCTCGTGCTGCGCGGGGCCGCCGGGCGCCCCGGGGATTTCGACGCTCGCCAAGCCAGGTACCCGCCGCTCTCGCCCGGCCCGCGCGTCG
>PJEM01010148.1:54642-65267 GCA_004023845.1 Helogale parvula | reverse complement strand
ATGGGCCAATTATCTCCTAAGTGTCCATTGCTTACAAATGGTTTGTGTATCAATAGCGTATTTATAAGTTGGTTGTGTCCTCATTGAAGTGGGTGCTGATGAGGTTCTTAGACCAGCTCACAAAAGCTTGGTCTTATGATAGAATTACCTTATATTTTCAATAAAAACAGACAGCTAACTGTACCCTTGGCATTATTAGCGCTGCTGATCTTTAGCTCCATAAGCAGGGAATCCTATTTGATGGGTTAACTAATTAAATTGAGTGGCTAAGGTATGCAATACTTTTTAGTGGAGGGGAGAGAACACTTCCCCACTAACTGAGCACCTACTGTTATGCTAAGGTGCTGGGAACCAGTGAAGTAACCTGGGCTCATACTCAGATGGAGAGTGTCACAGCAAATCAGCAGTCACACAACAGGATTATGTGTTCTAGGATCAATTTTGTCTCCTATCTTGTTACCAAAAAAGCCTTGAGATGACTTATAAAAACAACTATATTACAAAACAAAAATACGGAAATTCCAGGGTGAAGAGAAGGAAAAACAAAGGAAGGGTAAAATTAGTTTACTAAATACAGACTTTCAGGTCTACCTCACTTGCCAGAGTTCTGAACTTACTAGCAGCCCATGCAAAGAGGTGAAACACCAGCAGTTACGTGTTCTGCCAAGAGGAAGGCAGAACCTTGGCCGGAACTAAGACTCAAGAGACCTTTCTTTCCTGGGTCGTCGAAGATGACTTTGCAGAAGGTGGTAAATGTGTAAGGTTGCTCAAGGCAGGCGGGCAGTCTGGCTCCGAGCTCAGTTCAGTACGCAGGGTTGCAGAGAGAGCCAGCATAGGACAGGTGGACAGCTCAGTGGTAACTGGGCCTTACCCAAGGAAGTGTTCCTCAAGCTTTGGCTTTTGGCCTGGCTCCCGTGTAACAGAAAGAAACATTTGGACCGTTGGATTAGAATCTCAGGAGTGTAGTGGAGCCCTGGGGTGTGCTTTTGTCTTTTGTTCTATTTTGTTTTTAAGCTCTGTATGTTATTCTGATGCATAGACAGAATTGAGACCACATTGAAGAAATGGATGTACCACATAGATTTAGACAACCTTTCGTAAATATCAGTTCTTTTGTCTGAAATTTTGGTAAGTATTGTACAGTAGAGCCTTTAAGGTTATCCTTTTTGGCAGTGATGGTAATTTCAAGAGCAAATACTTACTGTGTAAAGTGCCAGGCATTCTAAATATTATTTGTTCTAATATAGCATTTAATTCTTATAAAAATCTTATGATATACACTGCACTCTGACATTCATGTTACAGAAGAGGAAACTGGATTTGGAGAGAGTGAGACACCTGCCTAGAATCAGCAGCTAAAATTCCAACATCAGTAGTTTGACTCTAGCACTCAACTCTTGCCTGCTTTAACTTACCTGATGATTTTTTACTTTTTTTTGTAAATGTTAGTTTATATTTGAGAGAGAGACAGACAGACAGAGGGAGCGAGCAGGGGACAGGCAGACAGAGGGAGACACAGAATCGAAAGCAGACCCCAGGCTTAAAGCCCGATGGCAGAGCTCAAACCCACAAACCACAGGATCATGACCTGAGCAGAAATCAGATACTTACCTGACTGAGTGACCCGGGCACCCCAACCTGCTTGATGTTTTTGGGCATGTACCAAGGTACAGATGTTTCAGGTTGTTTGTTATACTTATTTATCGTATTAGTGGGCAGGGCTCACCATGTTTTACAGTGTCTGAGGAGGCTAACTGGTAAATGTGCCTAAACACAAGGATGTTGCATTTCTGTTGTGTAGGAAGTATAGTGGAGACAGGGCTATGACAGAATCCACGCTTTGAAGAACAGACAAGACCCTCACCATTCAAGAGCAGAAAGCATTGCAGCAGTGATTTTGAATATTTTGAAAGCAAATGATAACATGCCTACCTCAGCTTTGAAAAATAAATCTCATTAAGGCATAGCCTGTCTGATTTTAAGCACTGAGAGTAAAGCACTTGTGATGAATGATTTAGTGAATGCTATCCAGGGTGTGGGTAGCAGCCAATTAAATGAGGGATTATACTAAAATAGAACGTATCTGAAGCTCTTTTCTGATCAAGAACAGTTAGTAGAGCTAGAGGTCCAGTAAGCCCATTCCTAAAACACAATAATAAAACAGTCATCTGCATAGAGCACAGGGCTTATTCTCAGGAAAGCGAGAGAGGTATGCAAAGGGGTATTGTGGGGCTGGTGGTGTTCAGGGAAGATTTTCTGGAGGAGGCAGAGGCAATCATCCTGGACTCTTGAGGGACCTCTGGCTTCAGATAGTGGAGGAGGTATCCTAGGCAGAAGCAACAGAATGCTTAAAAAGCAGAGAGTTACTATAAACAGAGCATGTGCGTAAAGAGTAGGTATTTTCTGGTAGAAAAATAAGAGATCAGTTTGAAGAAAGCAGTAGGGTCCAGAGCATGTGGAATTTAACCAGGAGATGATGGGGACGTACTGGGAGAGTTTAGGTAAGCAAATGTGGAGAGATCACTCTGGCATCACAAGTGAGGAGGGACTGAATAGGGCAGAGACTGGAGCAGGAGGACCAGTTAGAAAGGCTAGTGTTATAATCCACGTGGGGGATGAAGGCCTGTGGAAGTGAAGGGGAAAGGCTGGATCTGCGAGATTTAGGAGAGAATCTCTGGAACTCAATGCCTGGATGGTGGAGGAGAGGAAGGGCGAAGGAGGAAGAGGCCATGGTGAGGAGGAACATATTTGGGGCAGGCTCGATGTCAGATATGTTATCTGGGGTGCCTGGGTGATAGCTGAATGGAGGTGGTTGGTAGTTCCAAGGACACCATGGAGGATATGGCACAAGGACAGAACTAGCAGAGCATAATGTCACCAGTGGAAACACAAGGCCTGCAGAGTAGGTGTACTGGGCACCTAGTGACAACAGCAAAAGCAGCTTGCAGACTGCAGTGTGGGCAGAGGCAGGTTGAAGGGAGCTGAGCGGTGAGAGAGTATTTGTGCAGGGCAAGAGAGGCAGCTGCAGAGGGGTGGATGTTGGTGAGAGGGTGTTTGTGTTTAGCTTTAAGATGAGACTGACTTGAGCATAATTATGTGCAGAGACAAAAAGGGTTTGTAGAGAGGAGGGATGCATACAGGCCTTCATCTGTCCGTTAAGCATTACTAATGTGGGATCTATCTCCAAATGAAGTAACTATGGAAAAACCCTACTGTCTAACCCTGTGCTATCTGAGACTGGAGACACTAGCCATATGTAGCTTTTAAGATTTAAATTAATTACAATGAAATGAAATGAGGTTTCTGAGTTGCCCTAGCTACATTTTACGTGCTCACTAGCCATATGTGGCTACTGGTTCCTCTCTAGATAGCATGGATATGGGACATCTCCATCATTGCAGAAAGTTCTATTATACAGCACTGGTCTACTCCATTTTTAAAACAAAAAGTGCCTGTGGAATCCTTAAACTGTGCAGTATTGTATTAATGAATTTATTCTAAAAATATAACCTATATGTACAGTACCTTTGGGCATTCATAATCCATTAAAAATTGAAAAAAAAAACCTATAAGAAGTTTGTGGGTTTTTTAAAAAATTTGGATTAAGTATCCTCTGATTTGATAAGGTATTGTCAAATTTAATCAGTTTCATGCCTTTGAGAGCTTTTTATTCTTAAATCTACTAACTTCTATTTAAAAAAAATTTTTTTTAATTTATTTTTTACAGTGGGGGTAGGGGGAGGGACACAGAGAGAGGCGGGGACAGAAGTTCTGAAGAGGGCTCTGTGCTGACAGCAGAGAGCCTGATGCGGGGCTCAAACTCTCCAACCGTGAGATCATAATCTGGACTTAAGTTGGATGCTTAACTGACTGAGCCACCCAGATGCCCCTCTACGAACCCCTTTTTAAAATTCCGAGTGGAGTGATCCTGGGATTGCACATATGCGTAGCTCTTGAAGATGGGTCTTACTCTTTTTCTGAAAACATTTTCAGATGACACACCAGAAAGCTCACTCCTCTCACCAATGCCTTCAGAGGGAAGGGCCGCCTCTCCTCCCAAACCACCCCCCGCAGATGCCTCCGCAACTCCAGTTGGTAGAAGGGGCCGTCTGGCCAACCTTGCTGCAACTATTTGCTCGTGGGAAGATGATGTCAATCACTCATCTGCGAAGCAAAACAGTGCACAAGAACAGCCTGGTACCACTTGTTTATCCAAATTTTCCTCTGCAAGTGGAGCATCTGCTAGGATCAATAGCAGCAGTGTCAAGCAGGAAGCTACATGCTGTTCCCACGGGGACGGCAAGGCCTCTTTGAATAAAGCTCCATCCTCCAGAGCTGTGGGTGCATCTTTGAATAATGCTACAGTTTCCAGCTCTGTGGTAAGTCATGCAGTATCAGTCTTTGGAAGCCTTTTCCTTTTCATTATGGGTGATAATGTGTATGGATGTGTAGGTACGTATCTTATATACAGAGTGTGTTTATATGTATTTTTAGAAATTGAGGGTGTAGAAAGTAAAAATCATAAATTTTGGTAGCCTGAGCCAAAATAAATTAGTAGTTGACAACTAAATTACCCTAAGTTCATACACTGGAATGATGTAGCCTCTTCTTATCATCAGGGAGAGCACTGATCATTATTTTGTAGAATGCTTTATGTATGTGTAAAAATATAAGATATCACATTTCTCTGAAAGGACACATAATAAACTAGCAGCTAAAGTTGCCTTCAGAAGGCATTTGCTGAACAAGACTGTCAAGGGTGGGTATGATAATTTTACTGTGTATTCTTTTGAAATGTTTGAAAGTTTTACCCTGCACATGATTGATGTCAACAGCTTTCAAAAACAATCTTTGGAAACAGAAAAGCCGAAGAGTATTATGTGTCTGAGCATTGTTTTTAAATGTGGAGCCAGGTTTTGGAATTAGATTTGCATTCAACCCAAGCTCTGTAATTGAAAATGTGGCTTTAGACAAGTTACTTAATCTTGTAAAACCTTATTTTCCCCCATCCATAAAATAGCATGGAAAGGGTGATTGGCAGGATTAAATGAGATCATGTGCATAAAAGCCTTAGCCAAGTGCTTGGCACAAAGCACTTAATACGATGCTATCGTTAGCCGTCAAATACGTGGTGCGACTTTGTTAAATCAAAACGGAATTAAAGTACAAAAAATGCAATGTGGTGTGATCCACTTAATATTTACAAAGGTGCTAATGAGATGATATGAAAGAAATTGTTTTTTCAAATAGGGAGTGACCCTGTCCCTTATGTGAAATTACGCCTCAGTATATTGTGCAGACTATTACATATTATCATTTAAATAATGGTATTTTCTTCCTTATTAAAGTTCTTTTTACATATGTTGAGAGTAAGAAAAACCATGAGCAGGAGAGAGAGAGGGAGAGAGAATCCCAAGCAGACTGTGCACTGTTAGCACGGAGGCTGACTTGGGGCTCGAATTCACGAACTGTGCGATCAAGACCGGACCCGAAATCAAGAGTCGGACACTTAACTGACTGAGCCACCCAGGTGCCCCAAATAGTGGCCTTTTCAAAGTTGATTTTTTTGGTCAAACCTTTCAAACTGGTTTGATTTATTAGGGAGAAAAATTTTTTTCCGTAAGTTTACTTAAAGTCTACTAAGCAAATACAACTTAAGACTACCTTTAGGTATGTGAGTATTGTTATTTGCCCTAAGTGTTATCATTGTTTCAGAAAGCTGCTGCTTCCCCAGTGAAATCTTCTGCTGTATCCATTGCTGATGCTAAAAACTGTGAGGTACAAAATCCTGAGCTACGTCAGAAAACTCCAGTTACTCCCCTGAAAACAGAGGTATCGAAACCAGCTGGGAAGTCAACGGTGCCCCAGACAGTTGGGTCCAAAGAAGAATTAAATAGAGAAATATGTCGTCAGCCTCAACCTAGAGAGAAATCTGCAACACCAGGTTATGTATCTTTTAAAAAAATCTAGTTAACTGCTGACTGTTTTCAGAAGGTCTGTTCTCAGCATTTTAGGTTTCCAGTCATGAATTGTACGTTCGGTGTTGGTTTGCCAGGGCAAGGGCCTCAATGTATACAATGGAACTTCTTCAAATCCAGCTCTCATTTTATTGAATGAATATTCATTAGTGTAGACTTGTCCAATTCTGGTCAAGTATGTAAGTTGTGACCTTTTAACAGCTTAAACATGGTTTATTTTCTAGAATGACCACGGTAGATACTTTCTTCCATACTTTTAGAATGAGACAAATCATATACAACTGGAAATCACATTTTAAGGGCATAATGGAGAAATGTTCTCATAACCAAATGTGCAGAGCAATGTTTTCTAAACTTCAATATGAAGTCATCCCTGATAGCAAAGGAAAATGAATGTGTATATAAATGACCCCACTAATTATATTTACATGTGTGTATATTGTGTGTGAGTATATACATGTGAACGTTCAGAATTCCTTGTAGTAAATTGATGTTCCTAGAAATTCATATTTATTTTGAGGGGGCTTAAACCTTCTGGCCTACCCCCACATGCTGTTGGTAGAGAAACCCAAGACTAAACACGATGGTCCAAATATATGGACAGAGAGTTTATTTTGAACAATATTCTTTTTCATTAGAATTGCTTTTGGAAAGACTTTCAATCAAAATTCTAACTTCTGAAAAATATAATCTCTGGGAACCTGTAGTTCATTATAAAAGGAGTAGACAGAGGGAACAGTGGGATTCCATTAGTTATGAGCTAGGAAAGCAGCAGTTTCCAGAGGAGCTGAAATGAGAATTCGAAGCAATAGCAAAATCCCCACATGGAATAGGATGAGTTCTCCCCAGTTTTCTAAAGACTTATGGCGTAGATGAGAAGCCTTTTTTAAAAATTATTATTCTTGGCTGTTGGATATGCCCAGAATTTATTATCAGGCCTCAGAGATAGTCAATTTACATGTTTCTTTGTATTCTTAGATTTTATTAAATTTTTTTTTAATGTTTATTTATTTGTTTTGAGAGAGTGTGCATGAGCCGGGGAGGGCCAGCGAGAGAGGGAGACACAGAATCTGAAGCAGGCTCCAGGCTCTGAGCTGTCAGCACAGAGCCCGATGTGGGGCTCCAACTCACAAACCGTGAGATCATGACCCAAGCCGAAGTTGGATCCTTAACTGACTGAGCCACCCAGGTGCCCCTATTCTCAGTGGATTTTAGTTAGAGATAATAGTATGAAGTGACATGTGGAGTCTTCAAACTATGCCTTTGGGTCAAATTGTGCCCTTTAGCTGTTTTTGCAAAAAAACGGTTTATTGGAACATAGCCACGCCCATTTATTTACATGTTGTCTTGGCTGCTTTCATGCCTCAGGGTGGAGTTGAGTAGTTACGACAGTGACCACATGGGCCTGCAAAGCCTGGAATATTTACTGTTTGGCCTTTTGTGGGAAAATGCCAATTTCTGGTAGAGATAAGCCTCTTTTCATATAGTACAACCACCTCATGATGGAGGTATATATCCCATTTGTTCTATTTTTTTTTTAAGTTAATTTATTTTGAGAGTAGGAGGGAGAGAGAGAGAGGGAGATCAAGCAGGAGAGGGGAGAGAGGGGGGGACAGAAGCTCCAAAGTGGGCTATGCCAATAGCAGAGAGCTCCATGTGGGGCTTGAACTCACGAACCTTGAGTCATGACCTGAGCCAAAGTCAGATGCTCAACCAAGTGAGCCACCCAGGCATCCCTTATTTGATCTACTTTAAATATATTTCATACTGTTTCAAAGGAATACTCTTTTTAAGACTTCATAGAATGAAGACATCCCTTGATAAAGTGAATAGTCTCTAATTTTTCTTCTGAGAGAGAAGGATTTAATCCCTGGATTTTAATATATTAGACTTGCTAAAAGCAAGGTAAAATACACTGGGCTGTAAACATGTGAGTAGTTGGGTTGATAGCCGTGGCGAGGACATGTGGTGGTTGGGGGCACTGTTAATAAACACATGGTGGATTTCTAGTCCTTTAGGATTATTTCCAGTTCTGGTTATGTAGCTGAAAGGTTTTCCAGCTCCCACTGCTCTCTCGTGCTCCCTCATTCCACCTCTTTTTCAGTACACTCAACGAACTGAGCCCCCCAGTCCACCAGAGTGCCTCATCACTCTATCTTTTAAAAATTTTTAGGGGCGCCTGGGTGGCTCAGTCGGTTTAGTCTCCGGCTTTGGCTCAGGTCAGATCTCACGTTCGTGGGTTCGAGCCCCGCCTCAGGCTCTGTGCTGACAGCTAGCTCAGAGCCTGGAGCCTGCTTCCGGTTTTGTATCTCCTTCTCTCTCTGCCCCTCCCCCTCTTATGCTCTGTCTCTCTCTGTATCAAAAATAAATAAAACATTAAAAAAAATTTTTTTTAATTCTTTCTTTTTTAAAGAGCAAAATTTTATAAATTTTAGAACATTGAATTAAATAAAACAGTAAGGTAAGTTTCTTTTCTAAAGCCATTTTCCTACTGTTTACTTTCCGAATGAATATTCTAAATAGAATCAAAGCATTTTAGAACCATTGCCGGATTTTTGAACTTTTTCAGTAGAAATTATAATTGTTACTTCTTCCAAACGGCCTCCAAAATGTGTGTGTTTTCTGTAGGAGGAGCAGGAATTAAGCCTTTCCTGGAACGCTTTGGGGAGCGTTGTCAAGAACACAGCAAACAAAGTCCCGCTCGGAGCACACCCCAAAGGACCCCCGTTATCACTCCAAATACAAGGGCCATCCAAGAAAGATTATTCAAGCAAAACACATCTTCATCTACCTCTCATTTAGCACAACAGCTTAAGCAGGTGTGGCTTACTGCTTTCAACATTATTCATCCTATGGTCTCGGCATAGGACCTAGAAATCAAATTGTGAATTCCGATACCAGTCTTTTCAACTTAGATAAATGGCATTGTGATTCTTCGTATTGCTTATTTCAAATTGGAAATATTATCTTCTTGTGTTCCATGCACAGTGTCTTAAACTGAAGACAAGCAAAGTTTAGTGGTGTTTGGATATTACTCTTAAACATATTATTGGCTCTTGATGGTTTTAGGAACGTGAGAGAGAACTAGCATGTCTTCGTGGCCGATTTGACAAGGGCAATTTATGGAGTGCAGAAAAAGGCGAAAGCTCAAGAAGCAAACAATTGGAAAGCAAACAGGTAGTGTAAACAAGAAATACGAAAGTGAACCTGGTACCAAAGCAGCGCTGGGATCTAACTTTTGATTCTGCGTTGTAAAACGGTTCTTCATCCTGTCCAGCTACTGTGCTGTCCATTCACAAACTCCTTCCGTGTCCGGACCAGCTCTGCTTTCCTCTTGCGATGTTTTCCTATTCAGTGGGATTCTTAACGTATCCACTGATGACCTACCTAAAATCAGATTTTAAAAATTCTCATCACTCAATTGATTTCATATTTCTTCAATTATTCTACTTACATGCTGGGTCTAAAATGTTTCTCAGAAACCTACTTTACTTAGTAATGATTGTATACCCTCCCCAGATACCACACTTTCAGACTATCCGTAATCCTTTTCAGTCACCAAATACGTCCCAAATTTCTCTTTATTCCTATATTGCCTACTGTCAGATGTCATTAATCAGCCTTTAACCAAGTCCCTTCTTGAAAATTATTTTCTGTTTCATTGAGATACCTGCTATGTACAAAATACTGTATTATGATATACTTTTAAGATAAAAATAATAGAATTATATTTAAAGTGGGTACCAGTAGAAATAGAACAATATTTTTAACCAGTATACATGGAGAAAGACCTATTTGATGGAGTTTGTTTTTATTAGTTCTCTTGATTAACAAATTGTGTTTCCAGGGTTGTGACCTATCCCTGTTTTCTCATTTACCCTGGGGCTTCTCTTCTCTGTTGTCAAGTTTAGCTTCAGCCAGGCAAGCACACAAATGCTAATGGGCTTAGCTATGCTGTATTCACCCCTCTCCTGAATTCTCTGGCCTGGCCAGCTAGTGGATCCCTCTGTGCTTTGCAGAAGTATGTTCTCCGTGGAGTCTCTGTCTTCACCTCCATCTTTATTCTATACCTCGTCAGCTAAAACAGTCTAGGAGTTCTTCCTTGGCTCCTGCCTCATATTATTGTGTCTTCCCACCTCCACTTATTGCTCTATGTTTCCCTAGCACACACACACACGAACACGTGCACATCCAATGCTATGTTTTCAATACGTTTTGTACTGAAAACCCTGCTTCTAGTGTGGCTGTTCTCCCGTTCACCTTACCCACTGCTGCCAGAGAAATAGTTTTATAGGCAGGTATTCGTGTATTCACTGCCTTGAAATGCTGGAAAGCTTTCCATAGCTATCATCAGAAAATGGCTTGACATCCAGAATCATTCAGCATCTGCCTCCTCACTGCTTCTTCACATGTGTGCTCAGTCCTGTCATCCAGACCTTTTGCAGTTTCTCAGATGTCCTTGTTTTCAGATCTCTTGGCCTTCGCCATGCTGTTCTGTCCGCACAGAGTATCTCTATGGTGAGCTCCTACCTCATTAGGAATAGGTCAAACTTTAATCCCCTCTGGAAATCCTTGCTTGGCCCTTTTCCTAAGTGGCCCCTCTTTTTTTTAATCTTTTTTCTTTCCTGTTTTTTTTTTTTTTTTTTT